>PVJD01004705.1:0-130552 GCA_004026545.1 Mormoops blainvillei
TCTTGTCTGCCTATGCCGCCATCTTGACTAGAAGTACCTCATTATAGATTTTATACATTGCTGAATTTGATTTGCTGCTATTTTTATTCAGTTTTTTTTTTTTTGCATCTGTATAAGAGGTTAATTGGCGTGTTATTTTCTTTTCTTGTTATGTCTTTGTCATATTTAGGTATCAAAGTTATCCTAGGATTATGAAATATTTGGAAAGTTTATCCATTTCTCTATTTTCTGAAAGAGTACGTACAAGATTGGTATAATTTCTTCCCTATTTTACCAGTAAAACTGTCTGGGTCAGTAGTTGGTTGCTTTCAAGAGTTTCTCCTTATCTCTGAGTTCCAGCAAGTTGACCATGATATGTCTAAGTCTGATTTTTCTTGTATTTATTTTGTTTGTGCTGTCCTGAGCTTCTGGGATCTATAGGTTAAAGTTGTTAGCCAAATTTGAAAATCATTGATCAAAATTTCTTCAGAAATTTTATTTTCCCAATTCCATCTCTTCTCCTCTCCGCAACTTCAGTTCCATATATGTTAAACCACTTGAAATTGTCCCACATGTTCCTGAAGCTCTCTTTATTTTTTAAACCTTTTTTCTCCCTAGAGTTGAGGGAAATTCATACACATACTTAGAACCTTTCCTCTATATGGCTCCCTCCATTCTGGAATATCTTCCAGATTGTTATGTTAGCACCAGACAGGCTCCTTTCACACCCTAACCCATTAAGACAGTGGCTCGCTGCCAGGTTTTCAGCCACTTCTACTATACTGACGAGGTAATGCCCTTAGGGGAAAGGCTGTATAAACTTGAAATACCTTTCAGTGTTTGCCTGTTTTTCATTTTTGTCCAACATTCTCTAGTAACTCGTTTGTTTTACTTTTGTCCAGAATTTAAAATCGTTATCTGTGGGAGGGTTAGTATGGTATAATCTACTCTGTCATTATTGGAAATGGAACTCTTCCTTCCTGTATTCTTAAGCTTAGTTAATTTGTTCAACATCCACCTTGTCATCAAATTTAAAGATACTAGTGTTCTTAACCCCAAATAACCAGTCACTAGATTATAATAATCCTATCCAGGATATGCTTCATGAATCTATTGACATCTAACGTCCTTAGAGCTACTGCTTGAGATTAGGTTCTCAATTAACTGGTCTTACATGCCTCAGTCACTTCCCGTATTGCTTGAGGTATCTTCCTAAAAAACATTCCTTATGATGTTGCTCACTTGTTTCAAAGCCTTTCTAGGCTTCTACAAGATTAAATCCATTTGGATTGGTCTATAAAATCACTCATAATCCAATGTACGTCCTGTTGCTCCACATAGAACCTGTGCTCCCTATATCTTAAGCTTTTCTCTGTTCTTTGGACATATCAGAGCTTTCCATGTTTTTGTATTTTGTACTTTTTATCCTGCCTTCTTGCGCTATTTATTTGCATTTGGCTTTTCTAGATTTAGTCTTAAAATTTGATTCAAATACCACCTCTTCTGGAAAGTCTTTCTTGCATAGGTCACTTCTATCCTCAACATCTCTCTTTCATATTCCCATTGCACTTACAAATTTGGGTGTTGAGTTGGCTGGTCTGTCTATCATCTACATAATCTCCCATCACCTTAGGTAAATTCTAATCTTGGTCAAGGTGCTGTGTCTTTGAAATATGGCTTATTATTATCTATAACATGGGGTTAGCATTCTTTACCCTGTGATGATATCACGAAGAATATATCTCAGCAATGCTACTCAAAGTAGTGATTTTACATAGAGAAATTAAAGGTCACAGGTTCAAAATGATAAATTAATCAGTCTGTTCATATACCATTCTGTTATTTATTTTTTTTTAGTAACATATACACCCCCATCAAGCAACCATACAGGGTTCTGCAGGAATGGCGGAACGTGGGCAAATGGCAGATGCATTTGTCTAGAAGAGTGGAAAGGATTGAGATGTACAATGGGTAAGTCTCTTGGGATAATACTAGGACATGAGGTTTAGGTGACCCTTGTGTTAACAAGGATAGTAACAAAGCTTCTCAAAGCTTCTATTAATGATTATAGTAACAATGGGTATAATAATGATGGCTTTTGTATTTATTAGCTCAGTAGCTGAGTTTTGGTGCTGTTTACCTGTATTTTTAATACACCTTGTCTCTTTCCCAACTATCAAGTTTCTCTTTAAACTTGCTTTTGCTCTCCTTTCTGGAGGCGGTGTCTAATACACTGGGTGACACGGCTTTTTCGGGTGCTTTCAACTGGTGATAAGCTGTATCACATCATTTCAATTCTAACACATTTATTATCTATCACAATTCTAACACATTTAACTTTTCTGACATCAAGATGTAGCATTCTATTTAAGTATGTACTTGGATGAAGTTTTTGTCTTTTCTTCCTTTCTCTTGAAGAGGAGTTATTAATTTAGTGGTTTGACTTTGATCAATGGTGTCTCGGAATCAAAGTTCAAAGTCACTTGTTGATCTGCAGTGTGCGTCTCGATGCTCTGCTCACTTCATGCTGCCTGCTTAGGATCCAGAAGCACACTCCTACCATCCCCCACATTCCCACCAACCAGCACGTTCCACGTACCCATGACCTTGGCCTTTTTGCTTCGACCCACAGCCTCATGATACTCTTTGCTACCGCAGGTTCTAGGTTTTCAAGATTTCAACTAAATGACACACTATTCTTGATGGTGTGTTAGTGATCACATCCCACCTCTACTAAATATTGTGCACATTTTAAAAATATTTTATTTATTTATTTTTAGAGGGAGGGGAAAGGAAGGAGAAAGAGAGGGAGAGGAACATCGATCAGTTGCCCCTCATTTGTGCCTTGACTGGGGACCAAACCCGCCACCCAGGCATGTGCACTGACTGGAATCAAACCTGCGAACTTTTGCTTTGCAGAAGGACACCCAACCAACTGAGTCACACTGGTCAGGGTTATATTATGCACATTTAAACTAGAGCCTGTTATCTAACATACTAGTTATTCTAATGGTAGTAACTTAACCAGATAAGAAAGTATGAAGTTCCTGGTGGGCTAGTGAGTCCTATAAGCTTCTATTACCCTTCAAATTATACTGGATAGGTTTTGAACTTTGACTTTTATCTGGTTTGAAATTTAAAAAAATATAATTTAAAATGAAATTTTTTTTCCTTTTAATTGTAGCTAATTTCTGTGAAAAGAGTACCTATAACAATTTTACTTTTGGCCGAATTCCAGTGGGAGTATATGGCTCTTCCAAAGAAACATGTGGAAAGAACACTCTAAATGGTATGTGCTTTTCTAAACATTACCCCTGTTTAAGTATATAAATCACTACTGGGTCACATATATCATCCTCCCAACTATTATTAGGTCCCTGGAAGAGGCATCAACACAGACATTGTAGAAGGGTTTGGCTCCCTTTTATGATGCCAACATTCAAAATTTAGGGTGTTACTTCACATAATTCTAAATTTCCTGAAAACCTTAATATGGATCAGTTGTAAATTCCTTTAACTACTTCTTCAGTTGGTTTATTTTTTCCTGCTTACTCTATCTCCTGGAGTTTGAGCAGGTTAACGTCTGCTTTTTAAGTTATATAATTTGTCTTAATTTGAAAAATTAGGTACACTATTGATTTCTACCATATCTATTTTCAGACTCCATCTTTCTAAGTAGAGATGCACAGTTAAGCCTGTCCGTAGCTGGGAGTCCATCTCCTTGGCCATTTTAGTTATCCACCTTGGAATGTTCTCTGGTTTCATAATTGCTTTCTTGAGGCATGATAACCTTGTTTGCATTGAGGTATTCAAAAAATAAAGGAATAAATAATCTTTCTAATATGCTCCCTAGTGATATCCAGGATTTTGATGACTTATGATTTCACTGACACATTGGGTAGTATCTTTAGAGAGTAGCCTGTGGAAATTCATAGATTCCTTCCCTGACAGCTTTAGAGCTCATTAAGCCAATGATTCTCCCTAAATGTTTTACCTGTCCTTTGTTTGCATTGACTTCCATCTCACTAATCCTCCTACCTCTGACATCTTCCTGCAGGTTATCATCCATTTTACTCAGAACTAGATACCTCAATAACACAGCCAATCCTAGATCATGTGTGAAAATGTTTGATAGAACTTCTGTCAATAATGACCCTGGCCAAAATTTCACGTTTTATTTAGATATTTATTTTCGTGTATGCCAAGGGCTCTTTGCAGCACTAAATAAATTTCCTATACTGCTCTTTCCTATGTGCTATTTTACCTTATTAATTCTAAGAAATTATGTAGATTGACATCCCATTTGCACAATCCAAATTACCTCTGCCCACACACAGGGTGAGGCAAAAGTAGGTTTCCAGCTGTGAGTGCCTGAAACACAGAGTTTATTCTTGTATTGCTATTTATTAATTATTGTATTATTTTCTGTATAAACAACTGTAAACTTACTTTCATCCCATCCTGTATATCATCGTGGCTGAAGCATTCATGATACTACTCTTCTCATAGGAACTGTATTTTCAACCTCTTGATTAAAAGCTCAGAGGTGAAAGGAGGGTTTCAACTGTATTGACACTTCTTATACTGTATGATATGCCCATGGATACTTATTATGTTAATTTTTATATGTTTCTATGCCTAAACATTTCCTAATAATTTATAAAACAGGTACCTGTATGCTAGTAATCAGGAAGAGTAAAAATTTTAGTATCGTGCCCGTTGAGGGGTAAAACGCTTGCTTGACATATATTGCTTTTTTGGGACAAGAGAATCAGTGTCTTTCAATTGGTTCTTGTTTTCTTTTCTGAGCAACTAGCATGAAAATGTTATTATACGTACCTTTGAATTTCAGATTGAGCCTATAATTTTAAAACTATCCATTCCAACTACTGGTAAATTTGCTTTTAGTTTCATATTAAGTTACTTCTAATCATTCAATTTTGGATAGCGAATGAGCAAGATACTTTTTAATGATTTTGAGTGGGTAGATATGGAGGAAAAGATGCATTGGAAATACAGCTGCTTAAAAAATAAAATTCTATGTTTGAAATGTTTATTATGTCATAGTGGAGAGGTAAAGCTATCATATAAGTTAAGAGTGACTTTAGCCTCCTACTTTAATTGTTGTAGAAGCAACCTCTAATTTCAGTGTTTTCTAGTTGTTTCCCAGGGAGCAGCTGCCCAAAGCTGTTCAGCTAGCCCTCTGATCAGCTAGCCCTCAAATGACAGCTGGAGGTGATTTATCTATTAATAACCTCTTAAGTATTAGCTATAGAAGGACACCAAGGTAAGGATGCTCAGGTGATAATCCTAGGAAATAAGTCCAATAATTCAACAAGTATTTATTGAGAGTCAACCAAATATCTAATAGGGGCTGCAATAGAACAGACCTCTGTGCCTTTCAGGTATTATCCAGATTTGGAAAAAGAGGAAAAGATCAACTTATTATTCACTATCTAGTAGGGACTTTCATACTGTTTCTGTTCTCTCAGCCTCATATTTCATCATGGCATCCAATTTAAAGCCCTGTCCCTCATTGTTGGAAGGCAAATCTTCCTTGCAGACTTCAAAGACAGGAAATAGTCAATGGGTCTTTTGAATCTCAGATTTAAAAACCTAGACAAGTAGTGTCTGCCTAAAATATTCATGTAGTAACTGTCTGATTCACTTTTCAGCTGCTGCGCATCAAACCACCTTAAATTTAAGAGCTTAAAACAATAATGATTTAGATTTTTCAGCTTTGTGGGTCGACGCTGGCAGGTGGACTTTGCAGCTGGAAGGTCTAAGGCAACCTCACCCATGTGGTCCATCTCCGCTGGCTGTTAGCTGGGTGGTGGGTTGGCAGGGTTGGTGGGGGCGGCGGGGGCACCAGGGGGGCTCAGTTCTCCTCTGTGTGTCCTCTCGTCCCCCAGTGTATTAGACCTGCTTTCTTATATGACAGTCTCGGGACAGCATTCCCAGGGAGCGAAGGCCAAAACTTCAAGGCTTCTCAAGGCCTAAGCTCTGGGTCTCACACAACATCATTTTTTCCACATTGAGTCCATCAAAGAAAGCTGTAAGGCCAGCCTAGATTCAGAGAATGGAGGAGCCGACCCCACCTGTCGGTCGGAGGAACAGCAAAATCCTACTTGAAGGGGCATGTTTACAGACAGCAGCATGCAGTGGTTGTGGCCTTCTTTGCAAACATTCACTGTCTTTTTTTTTCTTTTTATTAAAGCTGGCAATCCAAGAGCAACCCGGTTGTGCAATCTTACTGAAGACGGAGTGATACAATTACAAGATGCGATAATAGGGGATTGCAATTTAAATCTGGAAATTCTGGAAAAGCGGGTATGCCCTATGGCCCATGTGATGGGCAGCTGGACAAAGCCTGATGGTCGAGTCAGGGCTTTTTAAAACTCACAAACTAGAAATAACAAAAACTAGTAACTAAAACCATTTTAAAAAAAAAGTCTGCATCTTTTTGTGATAATGGATAGTGGAACATGTTGGTTCTGCAAATTTCAGCAAACGGCAATCTATAGCACATTTTAAATGTCCTCATCACCAGTGAAGTTTTTTTTGTTTTTTGTTTTAACCAAAAACAGATCCCTGACATTTCAGACTAAAAGGAAGGTATTTCAATGGTCTGTCTACACGATCAGAACAAAAAGAAAAAACTATGAGCAAACACCTTTTGAGACAGGAAACTCGAGAACCTGCTGGCTGTCTCAGGGTTAAATTCATGAGCAGGTGAAATAGGAAGTACATCTGAGTGAATATTTTTTCATGCAGATTAAGTTACTTTGACTAAGGATATACCTAAATGTAAATACATGGGATTACTAACACCTGGGGCCAAAGAAGGGGCAGAAGAGGAAACATATCTTTAAGCAGCTCTTCTAGGTGCTAGGCATGTTACATATTCTCTCATTCATTTTTTACAGAATCTCTGTGAGTTAGATGTTATTTGCATACTATAAGTAATTATAGCTAATAATGCTTACTAATTATTGAGCACTGACTGCATGCTAAAGGCTGTGCTGAACATTGTACATACATTATTTTACCATATTTAATTCGTGTAACACCTCTATAGATAAGTATTAATGTACTCATTTTATAGAAAAGGAAGCTGAAACTGTGGCTCTCAAAGATGCAGTATTTTGCCTGGTGAATCACAGATGAAGGTGATGGGGCTGCTTTTGACTTTAAAGTCCATACCGTACCAGTGGGTGGAGGTGGAAGAGAGGGTAGGGAGAATAAATGGTAATGAAAAAAATACAATAAAAATAATGTAAAAATAAGTAAAGTCCACCCTGTACCATGCTGGGTCCCTAATTATAGATGAGCAGGGGTCGGGGTGGGAGCTGCAGTGGGGATGGTAGTAGAGTGTGGAGGTGGCTGCCAGTGACGTAGGCGGTCCCACCCACAGAGGTTGTGGGAAAGACTTCGGGCTCTGGAATCTGGCAAGCCAGTGTTTGACTGTTAGCTCTGCCATTTCCGAACTGTGTGGACTTTGGCTGAGCTCCTTACCCCAACTCCAAGGCTTTAAATGGGGATGAAAATATTCAACTCCCAATGGTTTTTTTGTATAGTAAACGTGATAATACCTGCAAAACATTTATCAAAGTGTCTATCATGCAGCGGAAACCTGGCTCTTGAATGAGAGCATTGTTTCTGTCCACTGCTTGAATATGACTTCCAACTCTTCCCCAAACTTGAATAGCCTATGACTTTGGTTTGATTTTTGAAATGATGCTGCCATCTAGTGAAAAACTAAGTGTGAGACACACAAACATACACATACAATTGACCCCCCAGCTCCACTAATGACTCTGAATTGACATGTTGTAGGTGCATAGGAGAACGTGGGGCCAGCTGGTACGCGGAGACATTTCTAGGTCAGGGCTGCCAAACTCCCTGTGCTGGAAAGCTCGTTTTTAAAATTTCCAACCCACAGCAGACCAATAATCTTATAAATCGATTTAAAAAATTATTATATGCAACAGCACAGAATTGTTATATAAATTTACAGTTGTTACATAATTTCTACTAGGAAAGAAACTTGAAAAGCTGAGTAGATGGGACATTCAGGAGATTGAAGCTCAACTACATTTCATCTTATTCATTTGTAATTGCTTGAAAAGTGTTTATAGATGTGGTTGTATAACGTTAGTTTGTTTGTTTTTTTAACAGTTAGACAGTATCACAGCAAATCTTTCAAATATTTCTGGAGAAGTCCAGTTTTTAACAGCTGATACCAGTATATTAACTCCTCAGAACATCACTTCTGCTACTAAGGTGGTTGGACAGATCTTCAACACATCCAGGAATGCTTCAGATGACGTAAGACTCACAAGGTTTTTAAAAAGGGAGGAGAAGAAAGACAGAAAGTCATCCCAAGCTTTATTTCTTATTCTAGGATACGTACTTGGGCGTGGTTTATGTTGCTTAAAGCCATTTTGCAGCGCACTCTTTCTGTGAGACTCTCAAAGAAAGAAAAAAAGGGTCCTTGTCCAAATATTCTATTTCAGGATAGTCACAATGATCATTATTATGTTAAATTTGGAAAGCCTGTAACAAATAAATCTATTTTATCTTATTAATTATGTTTACCAATTACATTTGACCTCAGCATCCCTGTTCAATTCCAAGTAACTGGTGTTCCAAGGAACTCACTTTGGAACATAATGTTCTAAACTGTGGTTTCTTTTTGCTAAGCGTATTTGCATTTTACTTTTGGCTTTCTAAGAAACTTGAAGCTAGTGTACATTTCTGATATTATAAACTGGTAAACCGTGTTACTTGAAAGCATGAACTATAGTCAACACCTACCAACTGACACAGCTTGGGTGCTGGTCAGACACCGTTTACCACCTGAACACCAGCATGTGTTCAGGTGAAAATATCTACTCCTTTCTTCTATTCCCTGTAAATGTTTTGTTTCAAAAACTAAGTGTGAGACACTTTATGTTATCCTTGCACCTCTGAAAATTAAGTAGGATCAGAATCACAAGTTAATAAAAATGGAATTGAAAGAGAAAAATAATGACCAAATGTAGAATTTGTGGAAGGATTAGCCAGTAAAGACAAAAGGGTATTAATAACTCAAAAGAGGGCAGTTAAAGAGTCAGAAAATGTCGAGAGCTCCTTTCCAATGTACCCCTGATTTTTCCTTAAATCCTCACCTGTGTTTTTATATATAGAGAAAATATATAAATATATATTATATAATATATAAAAATATATAAATAAATATATCTAAAAATATATATACTATATATACCCCTGATTTTTCCTAAATCCTCACCTGTTTATATAGATATAGAAAATTTTATATATATAAAATTATATATATAAATAAACATATAATAAATAAAATTTATATATTATATAAAAATATATATCTTAGAGAGAGAGGAAGGGAGGGGGGTGGGGAGAAAAAAGGAGGGTGGGGGGAGAGAGAGAGAAACATTTATTGGTTGCCTCCTGTACACGCCCCGACTTGGGACTGAACTTGCAAGCCAGGCATGTGCCCTGACTGTCAATCGAACCTGCAACCTTTTGGTGTACGAGACCATGCTCCTCCATCCAACTACCTGGCCAGGGCCTCCTGATTTTTTCATTTTAAGACAACTAGAAATAATTTTCCTAAGTCTAATAGTTACGCTAAGTGTAACTAGTAAGTTATATTAAGTATTGTGAGCTGTAATGTTCTGACATTCAGAGTCCTATGCTCTTCTTATTTTGTTTCTGCTTTTGTATCCAAGCATCTGGTTTTGTGTTCTTGGGGGTGAGGTTTAGGTTCCATGGAAGACCTTGCTTTAAGGTCAAATTCAGAGACTTAAGCCTCCTAATTGACTACCTCAATTTATGTTTTCATTGTGCCTTATCTTTATTCTCTGCCATCTTATGTAGATCAAAAACTAAGTCTTTAGTTCCACTTGATACCACAATAATTCACAATAATCACGGCCATGATGGTATATGATATATGTTCTCTCTGACGACTGGTATCTCCTTCTTGGCAGGCAAAAGTAGTTGCTGTAACCGCAGTGAGTCAACTTCTAGCTGCCAGTGAAGATGTTTTTCAAAAAGCCGCTGCTGAGAATGATAATTCCTTTACAACGTAAGCACAATTCCAATTTGGAAAGAAAACTTGACAAAGTGCTGTTTACTTTCCCAGGTTAAAGCATTAATAGAGGTGTTTATTTCTCTCATGGATGCACTAACTGACGGATTCCTCTGGAATGCTGGCTAAAACCTTGGCTTTCTACCTGACCTTCAGTGACTAGGTGGAGTGGTGTATGTTAACTCCTGGTCCCAGGGTGGTCATGGATAGAGAGTACCTGGGATGATTTAGATTCGAACTTGTTTTCATAGACTTGGTTTGGTATGCCCAAGGGGCAACTTGCATGTACCGTAGGAGCTCTTCAAACTCCCTTCTCAATTTACAGAGTTGCAAATAACAGCATAACTTTCCGAGACACATTGCAGCCTCCCACCCACAGCTCAGCTCTCCCCAAGATCCTGGTGTATTTTGATTAAGCTTTCCCATGGCTACATTGAACCAAAAAATAAGGATCCAACTCTACTTGTTTTATGTCTTCTCCACTCCTGCATTCTAGATTTCTTTCGGTTGTGTATTTATACTAAAACTCATGCACTTTATTCATAGAGGCTTCCCACTAGGATTCCCTGTGTTTTTAAAATCTTATATACCGTTTTCTTAACTCTTTTAAAATATAAGTGAATATGCATGCTCATTATAGAAAAGTAGAAAATATATAGATAAGAAAATTATTAAAAATCATTACCTTTGTTAACTTGTTGGTATATATTCTAGTGGATTTTTTCTGTTTGTATGTGTATGTGTGGGTATTGCAGTATATAATCTACTGATTTATAACTTGTTTCTGTCACTTAATAATATCTTACAAACATATTTTATACAAATACCTATACACCTACATCACAAATTTTAGATGACTGCATAATGTGAATGGACTTTCATTTAAGCAGTCCTCTGCCACTGGACATTTAGCTGGCTTTAAGTCTTTTACTATTTTGAGCGATCAACATTCTTGTATATAATCTTTGTTTGCATAACCCATTATTTCCTTAGGAGAAATTCCTGCAAGTAATTCTTAGTTTTCTAATGATTGTAACCAGTACCGAGTTAATGTGGAACCTTTAAAGTAGAAAAAGCACCAAGGCATGAAATAGAACATTCAAGAGATTGTAATTCTGAGAGAGGGTGGTAGAGGTTGTGCAAACAATTTAACTGGTGTGTTTTGTGACTTCAAATTTCAATAGGAATCTGGGCCTTCTCATGGGGAGCGTGGGCACTGCCATTTTCCTTGAAGCTGGAGGAGGAAGTGGTCATGGGGTTCAGAGTCTATCAGTAGGACCCCTTCAGAGCAGAAGGCTCTGTGTTTGCAGTTCTGCTAGAGGGAAAGGAGCGAAGTGGATGTTTTTGGTGAGAAAGCCGAGGAAAGAGAAGCGGGACTTCCTGGGAAAGTCAGAGATCATCATGCAGATGAGAAGGCTGTGTGAGTTTTTCTGGTTTAAGACACGGAGAAAAAAAAAATTTGCGTGACTTACATGTAATATCCAAGTGGCTCCAAAGGAGATGGTTAGAGAATAAATAAAAATTTGAAATATAGAACACACTGAAATATGAAATGGTATAATCACACTTAATCCCTCCTTCTACTCTAAATTTCTAGTTTACTTATTTTTCTAATCATGGCCTATCGGTTTACCTTCTCCCATGTGATGTTTTGCCTAAGCCCTGTGGATTCAGGTCCTTTATTTCACCTCAGCCACCAGTCCCAAGATCAGGTCACTAATCCCTTAGCTCTCCTCTGGAGAATATTCTTGATGAGTTACCCCAGGAAACTAATTGCTACTGGGAGCAGCTCTTCCTTTCCAAAGTACATCCCTTGCATCTCCTCACAGGCACCAGCCCTTAGTCTTCCATCTCACATTGACTTCTTCCTTCTTTTATGCATAGTTTTTTCCTTGTATCTTTAAGTTACTGAACTCCCCTTCTGCACTTAGTGAGAGAAGTGGAGAGATGAGAATAGAAAAGAGGAGAGTGACAGGGAAGAGAGCAATCCTTCCAGCTTTAGCCAGCTCAAGTTGTCATAGTAAAGTTCTCGAGCATCCATTTGTCCACTCTCTTTTTCTAACTTGGGAGGAAGCAGAATGTCAAAATGGTTGGAGCTCTGCAGCCACTGGCAGAGCCTCTGCTGGTAAGCGCTTCCTACTATACTCAGTGAATCTAAGATCTCATTTCTCCAGTGTGAACATTTGCTATAAAGACTGATCCATAACCTTTGCTGACACATTCAAGCTCATAATTGTCCTTGTTTACTTAGCTTTTGAAATGCAAAACTGTTTCTCTAATACTGACACCTTAAACGTTTACATTTCACACTTCTCTTCCAGCTAGCCTTCTTTGGCTACAGGAGACCCATTTAAATGATCTCAACTAAACAGAGGTTCATTATAAAGAGGCATATGGAATCTCACGGGAACCTAATGACAGGGTCACAATACAGCTGTGCCCTGCGGACCCTGGAGCAGGTGAACAGCAAGGCACCCAAGGCAACTTTGGTGGTCTTAGTGGAGGAGTTTGTGGGTCTTCCCTCTGGGATGATATAATGGCTGTTGCCATAGCCTTTGGAGTCAGACCATCTTGGGTTCATATCTTAGCATTGCTATTTATTGATTTTGCCCAAATTACTTCATATCTCTTTGAAGAGCCTCAGGTTCTTCAATGCGATATGGGACTAACTTTGGATCTCACTTCAGTAGGGTTCTTGCGAGGCTCAAATGAGATGATGTATTAAATCACTAGTATCATACCTGACATACATATGCCTTTTTAAAAGAGGTAAGCTCTTGTCTTTATAATTACATGAATAAATAAGCATCTTTACTTCTAGTTTCTGTTCTCTAATAATTTAAACCTGTTCACAATGTTGGGGAAATAGAAATACAAGAAAATCTTGTCTCAACCCATAAATATTCTCTACAAAGGTAGTAAAGAAAGAAAACCCTTTTATTATTGAGTAAGCAATAAGCCAGGGTATGACACGCATCACTGGAAAACCCCTAAGAGATTGGAAAGACAGAAAGGAATCTCACCTCTTTATATAGAGGAACAAATTAAACCTCTTATTTTTTTTTTAATCCTTACCTGAGGATTGTTTTTTTTAAGTTACACCTTTTTTAAAAAAGATTTTATTTATTTATTTTTAGAGAGAGAGGAAGGGAGGGAGAAAGAGAGGGAGAGAAACATCAATGTGTGATTGCCTCTCACACACCCCCTACTGGGGACTTGGCCTGCAACTCAGGCTTGTGCCCTGACTGGGAATTGAACCAGTGACCCTTTGGTTTGCAGGTAGGTGCTCAATCCACTCAGCCATACCAGCCAGAGCCTGAGCGTATGTTTTTATTGATTTTAGAAAGAAGGTGGGAGGGGAGGAGAAAGGGGGAGGGGGAGAGAGAGAGGGAGAGAGAAACATCAATGTGAGGGATAAATATCATTGGTTACCTCCTATAGGAACCCCAGTTGGGGATCCAGCTGGCAACCTAGGTATGTGCCCTGATTGGGAATCACGCCTGCAACCTTTTGGTGTAGGGGATGATGCTCTAACCAACTGAGCACCCAGCCAGGGCAGACTCTTATTTTTAATTTGTATTTGTCCTTGCAAGTGATATAATGATCTCTCCGGTCCCCTCCAAACCGTGACTTCCTGATATAACTGATGTGCTAAATGGAAAATTCCTAAGTGAAAGACTCTGATTGCTTTTTCTAGTCTTTTGTATCAAGCTGACGGACAGCCTCTAGGCTGGGTATTCTGAGGCAGGCACCCATCTGTATTTTCATTAGTCATGGCCAGAGGAGGAAAGAATCATATGGAGAAAAAAAAATGGCCTTAGAAGTGGCTGTGGCTGTAGTTACCCTTTGAAAGTGGTTGTGAACATGACAAACACCAGCCCCCATATATTTAGCACATTTTTCTCTTTGTCTTTCAAATGACTGAGGGAGCTCCTCTTAGCATCCCTGGTGTTTTGGGGATATAACCTCTTAGCAGGTACTCAAGAGATATTGTCGGTTAAAAGAATGCATGAATTGTGTTCTTAGCAGATTGGAGTCTTGTTAGGTTGAAAGCAGCTCTGGAGTAAGATTATTATTTCTTAAGTGGAAAACAGTGTGAATTCTTGAAAATTACAGAAAATTATTATGAAAGGAAAACCTTTGAAACGGAAAAGTTAACTTGAATGTTTCTGTATGAATGATTATCACATCCTCTTTGTAAAGCAATCTTTATTTTAAAAATTCTCTTTTTAAATTTCTCTTGGGGGAGGGAAAAGATATTTTAGTGATAGATATAAAGATTTAGAATTTTGAACAATTACATCTTAGTGAAATTCTTTTATATCTGGGAAAGCTAAATTGAACCGGTTATCTTAGATTTAGAGATTTTTGTTTTGTGAAGTACAAAAATAGTGCAAATATTTCTCATAGGAAACAGGAAAAAGAAAGGTCTTAGGGCTTCTCTTTGGAGGACACCAAACACAGGTTCCGTTCACTACTTCCCACCTTCCATTGAACCTATCGTGAAACTTACCCAAAATAAAAAAGAATATTGTGAAAATCTGCACTATTTGGTTAATAGCTGAGGTAATAAGTTCAGAACTCTGTTTTTACCTAGTTCCATATGAACTGTCAACTTGGGAATGAACTTTATAAGAGATGCTTTGGATCCCAAAGGATTTGGGTGAGAGGAGGGAGTTGAATAAAAGGAAACTGATTCTCTCCACTGGAGATACAAGAATCTCATGCTGGCCAATTCTGGGCGTTAACACCGTCTTTCTGTGTAAAGAACAGCATAATAAAGATGATTTCTATTGGGAAGTCTGTCATGCTTGAGTTCCAGCTTTCTGGCATCAGTACAGAAGGAACCCATCAGTGGAGACGGTCCATCAGAGCTTTTAAAAAAGGTGTATATAACAAATGAAGGTTCTGATAAAGAAAATCAATGGCTTTTAAGTGATTGTGTTAATGTCGTTGTGATCTCAAGAGTTTCTGTGGTCATGCCTTTCTACTGGAATGTGGGAGAGAACATATACCTCTGATTTTACGATGAATCTCTAGAATATCATGTTGTTATGTTTTATTCTATGCAGGCTTGTTCAGGAAATGGAGGCTTATTCCTTGTCTCTGGGCAATAATTCAGTGGTGAGCCCTAATGTGGCATTGCAGGCTGTTACTTTGTCTTCAGGAGACATTATGGGGTCTACAGGTGTTCGCTTCACTGTGCACAGGGGTGAGCTATTTGTTTTATGTACTCATAATAGCAGACAGCATTCTATTACTGACCATAAATAATGTTCTACTCATGGAAATATAGACTTTTAACATGTACTTTTCCCATCTCATAGGATCTAGCAGTTCTCTAGTTTCTGGTTCCATGCATATAGATACAGACACGGACAGCATTAGCACGGATGGAATGACTGAACTTCAGATCCTGCTCAAAACCTCAAAAAGTAGGTCTGAGATTTTTATATTAAAAAATGCACTGAAATTCATGGAATTAATAACTTAAAACCCATCCAGTGCAAAATAATGTTTACTTAGTTTTACACTGAATAATTTGCATTTGAGTACGTTTGAGCTCTGCCAGATTATGGTAGTCTCCACTATTCTAGGTCATGGACGTGATTTCTTTTCAAAAATCTTTCGGAGGATAGCAGAGCTGAAGTTCTCTGGCCATGGACACGAATCTGTTTTCTAATAAAAATCTAATTAATGTGGGCTCCTTAAAAACAAAACAAACAAACAAAAAAAAACCCCAACATTTAAAAAAATACTCAGTCACAAGCTCTGTCCACGTTTACTAGTGGAATAGCCAAACTTTTATCCAGTTAGGAACTTTAAAGCACCATTGTTAGTAAGGAAATTAAAGTGTACATTATAAATTACTGAAAAATTAAGTGGGAACATCACGGATTTAAACCTGTGGGATGCAGACAAAGAGTTATTTAAAGGAAAATGTATATCCTTAATAAATTTATTTTAAAAATACAAGAAGTTATTAAAAAAATAAACTAAGCATTCTGTTAAAGAGGCATTTAAAGTAAAATAAATGTAAAGAAGGCTAGAAGGGAGAGATTAATAAACATGGTAGAAATTAATAAAAATAAAATTAACAAATGCTAGACTTGATCAACAGAGTGAAAATTTGATTCCATTAAAAGACAAATGAAATGCACAAGCTTCTGAAAAATTTGATCAAGAAAAAACAAAGGAGAGAGTATAAATAAAGAAACATGAAGGAGGTATATCCAGAGAAATGGAGACTGTTTAAAATTATATGATAGTGGTAAATACAATTTCCTGTAATGAATCTGAAGATTTAAATGAAATGGTGATTTTCTAATAAATGACCAAAATACTGTAGGAATGAGGAGAGGGGTGAGCAGGGACTTCCATTTTTTAATCAGTATACTTCTATGGATTTGATTTTTACATCAAGCATGTCATTGGTTTATAAAAATAAAAAATAAAAAGAAGACTTACTGCATTTTTAGGGTGAACGTTCTTCTCTAGTGTCCAGGAGGAACAGTTTCAATGTGCCGTGAGGACGCCCTGGAAACCAGTGTCCTTATGTCCATGTTGAAGCTGGAGCAGAGAGGCTAGCTGTGGAGGACATTTGACCGGCTCCCACGGCCTTGCCTGCCATTTTCTCAGATCACATGACTGAATAGGCTGATCTCACTGCCAGTCTTAGTTTTCCATGTATCCCTTGTAAAAGATAGCACAGTTTAGGAAACTAATTCAGTTAAAATGTGTATTGTTGTTGGTGCTTCGTTATTCTAAATATGGCCGACTATAGGAAGTGTAAGGAGGCCAGCCTCGCAGCAAAACCCTTGGCTGCAGCCTGTCCTTCTAGGGTCTCTAAGGAACAGCTGACCACTTGTTCCAGTGTCCTGAAGATATGTGTCACAATAGTTTTCCAGCCCTGGGAAAGCCTGTAATTGTCACAAAGTAACAGAAACGAATAGTTCAAGAGATGATGGAAAGAAGCCAGCTCCAGTCAAAGTGTCCCTGCTATGAACAACTTGAACTCCTGGCCCTGTGACTTAATAGACTGGTCCCTGCTTCATCCCTTTGAACAGGAGACAAACCTCACAGAATACTTCTCTAGGCACAGCTGTCCTGATATTTGTCCTTTTCTCTTTCTTGTCCCATGTCTTATCAGTGGGGGAAGCGAATATGCTTGACCCACCTGCAGAAATGTTCACTCTGTCTTGCAGTATAGAAAGCAAGATGTATACTTTATAAATTAAATCTTTGTAATACCTCCTCGAGGTGGATTAGTCAGGAATTATTGTTCCCATTTAGAAGGTCAGGAATGTGAACTTCAGGAAAAAAATGTAACGTGGGTAGAATGGCAAACCACAGATTATATATGTTAATGACATACCACAATTAAGTAGAGGTTCAGCCAGCAAACCATTTTTACTGTACTTTACTCAAATATTGAGCAGCTGTGCAGTTCAACAATGACATGGGACTTTGTTTCTTGTTTACCCTATTGTTCATTGATTGATTTTCATGTCTTTTTTCGCCCTCACAGCTAATACCAACTCATGTAGCTTTATAGTGTATCAGAACAACAAGCTCTTCCAGTCAAAAACTTTTACAACTAAATTAAATTTTACTCAAAAAGTTATCTCAGGCACGACTAATAAAAATGCGGATGATCAGAGTGCTTCTGTGGAAATGGCCTTCCGTCCACAGGTGAGTTTTCCCATTAACAGTAGTTAAAAATTCAGCCAACTCTTGATTACAAAAGCAGGGATAGTTTGGGGAAAAGAAATCTACAGAAAAACTCTTGAAAGATTCTTTGAAAGTATTTATTTAAACCTTCCACCAACCCATATTTTTTGTCAGACTAGCTAAATGCAAACTTGGCTTATTTGAATTTTATATCCTTTTCCCTTCCCTAATTTATAATAAAGATGTTATGCTTAGTTCAGATATGATTTCCCAAGTGATTATCTTATCCTTTTTTATTATTTCTACCACATTAAGTGTTACAAAATCAGTTGCAATTGTTTTATCAATTCACAGTATAACCCAAAAGAATTCAAACTCCATTCCTATGCCTGTGTCTTTTGGAATTTTTCAAAGAAGGATTGGGACACAAGAGGCTGTTACAAAGTTGGGGAAGCTGGTGAATTCATACACTGCAGCTGCAACCACACTACTAATTTTGCTGTATTAATGGTAAGGATGTACACAGTAATCTCTTTTCAGACAAGAATTTTCCTTAGACACAACTGTGGTATGTGCTAATGGGAGATAACATTGGGGTTTAGTTTACCCCAATCAGATTAAATAGGAAAAAAGGGAATGGAATAAGACTAAAAAGGAAAGTGCTGGTAAAGGCAAGCAGAATAGGTTTTTTGTTTTTGCTTTGTTTTGTTTTTGCAATTAGGTCTCAGGATAGATGAGTTCGGCACTGTGTATTTATTAATGAGAATGGAGCCAGTGTGCAAGAGTTGCTGACAGATTCCATTCAGCTAACTTGCATGTTCTGAAACATGCAGTTGTTATAGCCAGGGATATGGCTAGGGCTGTGTGTTGGGGACAGGTTCAATACATACTCAGCTATGGTGAGGGGCAGCTTAAATCATTTACCCATAACTTTTTCCATGTAATCATCTAAGTTACTGAGTTTGTGCCAGAAGATATGAGAGGAAAATCTCTTGAATTCATTCAGTTTGTCCCATAGTTCCTGTATGTATTGCTAAACTCTTTTAACTCCAAAATTTCCTTACGCAAGTACTGATAACACTTAACTCTGGTATGCAGCTATCTGTATCGTACTTCTGACGGTTCTTGGGCTGACCCTCTTAAGAAGAGGGGCGTCTGCTCGTTCTATTTCCAAAAACCTGTTAGCTTGGTGAAACCAAAAATGTTAGTTTATAAACTTGATGGAATGTATTCACATGCAATGAAATGAATGTCTTACCCTTCTTAAGGGATTATTAATGTTGTGAATCTCTAAAAGAGAAGTGGATGTTTTCATTCCCCAGTAGCTATGATGTAGCCATGTCTGGGAAGCCAATGGGGATCAGAACATGCTGGAACAACATAGAATATCAAATTAGAGAACACTGCTTTAAAAATATTTTTTAAGTTAACTATGGTTTTCTTACCTTAATTACAAAATCTTACTTGATTTTTATTGTTCATTTTCATTTTTTAAAATATGTTATATTTTATTGTTTACGCTATCACAGTTGCCCCAGTTTTTTCCCTTTGCTGTGCCTCCTCTCCCTCATACCCTCAGGCAATCTCCACACCATTGTCCATTGTCATGGATCATGCATATATCCCCATGCATGGATCATGCATACATCCCCATGACTATTCTGTGACAACCAGTTTGTGCTTCTTAAACCCCTCACCTCTTTCGCCCATCCTCTGGACACTACTCCCATCTGGCAACTGTCAAAACATTCTTTGTATCTATGATTCTGTTTCTGTTCTACTTGTTCATTTATTTTGTTTTTTAGATGCAATTGTTGACCTATATGTATTTATTGAAATTTTGTTGTTCTTTTTAAAATCCTTTTCTTCTTCTTTTCTTAAAGAACGCCTTTAACATTTCATATAATAATGGTTTGGTGGTGATAAACTCCTTTAGCTGCTTCTTGTATGGGAAGTTCTTTATCTGACCTTTGATTCTAAATGATAGCTTTGCTGGGTAGAGTAATCTTGGTTGTAGGTCCTTGCTTTTCATCACTCTGAATATTTCTTGCCAATCCCTCTAGCCTGCAAAATTTCTTTTGAGAAATCAGCTGATGGTCTTATGGGGGCTCCCTTGTAGGTAACTGCTTTTCCCTTGCTTCTTTTAAGATTCTCTTTTAGTCTTTAACCTTTGGCATCTTAATTATGATGTGTCTTGGAGTGGGCCTCCTTGGTTTTATCTTGTTTGAGACTCTGCACTTCCTGGACTTGTACATCTATTTCCTTCACCAAGTTAGGAAAGTTTTCTGTCATTTTTTTCACATAGATTTCTAATTTGTGGCTCTCTCTCTTTTCCTTCTGGAATCCCCATAATGCAAATGTTGGTACACATGAAATTGTCCCAGAGTCTCCTTACACTATCCTCATTTTTTTGGATTCTTTTTTCTTCTTGCTGTTCTGATTGGGTGTTTTGTTCTTCCTTAGATTTCAAATTGCTGCTTTGATTCTCGGCT
The DNA here is from genome assembly GCA_004026545.1 of Mormoops blainvillei. Lineage (NCBI taxonomy): Eukaryota > Metazoa > Chordata > Mammalia > Chiroptera > Mormoopidae > Mormoops > Mormoops blainvillei. Next base: position 20,257 of record PVJD01004705.1, read on the forward strand.
TCATCCACTCTACTGTTAATTCCCTGTAAATTGTTTTTTATCTCAATTAGTGTATCCTTCATTTCTGACTGGATCTTCTTCATACGGTTGAAGTCCTCACTAGGTTCATTGAGCATCCTTGTCACTAGTGTTTTGAACTCTGTTTCTTGTAAATTACTTGTCTCCCTTTTGTTTAGTTCTTTTTCTGGAGTTTTGTTCTAGCCTTTCATTTGGGCCATGTTTCTTTGTCTCCTCATTTGGCAGCCTCCCTTTGTTTGTTTCTATGTATTAGATAGAGCTGCTATATCTCCCAGGCTTGGTAGAGTGGCCTAATATAGTAGGTGTCCTGTAGGGTACAGTGGCATAGCCTCCCCTACCACCTAAGCTGGGTACTGAAGGTACAACCACCATGCGTGCTGTGTACACCTTCCTATTATAGTTGAGCCTTGATTGCTATTGGTACATCCAAGGTCAGCTACTGGCTTTGTTCTGTCAGGGACCTCCGGCATAAGCTACAAAGCTGTCTTCAGATGGCTGCTACCTGTGCTGGGCTTGGAGGTGCCCACTTGGAGCCAAACTGTGAACCAAGGCCGGCTGCTGCTAGTGCTGGGCCTGGGGCATCTTAGAGAGAGGTACAGGTCTTGCTGAGGCTGATGCTGCTGAGTTGAGAGAATTTAAGATAATCTGAAGCATGAGCCAGACAAGCCATTAATATGGAAATAGCTTGGGTGGGCCCAAAGGTGGGTGGGGCAGGGCCTCAGGGAATCACCGGGGTGGGGCAAACTGTGAACCAGGTCAATGTAGTCTCAGATAAAGCACCCGCCTGCTGGCTCTGTGGCGGCACAGCTCAGAAGAGGAACAATGGCCTCTGCCAGTACTTCCATCTGGGAGAAAGCTGCCTCCTAGCTCTTGCACTGAGGCTGAACAATTCAGTTCTTCCCCATAAGTCTCTGGTGCCTTTCAAGCTGCCACTTCCATGCTGGAACTCAGAGTGAGTGAGTCTGAGTAAGTCTGTATGTAGGCCATTTAAGAGGAACTGCCTGGGACTCCAGAAGTTTCTGTCTTCCACAACCTCAATCCCTACTGGTTTTTACAACCAGAGTTATGGGGACTTTTATCTTCCTGGCACTGGAATCCTATGTGGGGCCTGGTGTGGGGCATGGACCACTTGCTTCAAGATATCCCTCTTGACGCTAATCAGCCGTACATGGCCATGGGACCAGGCCATTCTGCGTCTTTGCCACTCTTACCGATCTTGACATGGCTTCTTTTTTAACTCAGCTAAATTTGTGGTGGTTCTGTGTGACTGTTCTTCTCTAGTTTCATTGTAATTTTGATGTGGCCATGTGAGGAGGCGAGCCGTGTTTACCTATGCCCATTTTATTTTATTTTTAATTAAACTTATTGGGGTGATATTTGTTCATAAAGTCATATAGGTTTCAGGTGTAATTTCTATGATGCGTGATCTGTGTATTTTCTAACTTGTATTACACAGAGATCTGCTTTCTCCATCAGAACATTACAAAGATAAAATTTTAACTTTTTTGATAGCTTAAGGTCATTAGTATCATTGAATAGCTGTGTTAAGCTCAGACTGCTGTGCACAGTAAATGATACGGAGTACACTGCATAGTTATTTTTCTCCTTTTTTGAGGTTATGCTTTCAGCTATTTCTTTTCACTAATATCTGAATCTGCCTCAGTGACTAAATGCTCACATTTACAATTAGTTTTGTGTTGCAAACTTTTAAAACGGTCACTTAGAATCATGTGCAAAGTAAGATCAGGGTAGGCTCTGAGTAAATAGATGATTTCTATGATCTGAAGATCTATGTATTTTATGACTCTTCGTCATCATGAAATTTTTGTTTTATTATTATTTTAAAGGATGTTTATTTTATGTTTATGTCTACAAAAGAAATACATACTCATTGCATAAAGTGTGAAAGCTTATCTACTGAAAAGAAATATACTGATATGGAAAATTTCTATGAGATCTTAAATAGCAATTCGAGAAAAACTCTATTATGTTAACAACCCCCTCTGTATTTGTGCAAGAGACATACACAATATTTGTAAGCACATAAAGTAGGTCACCTCTGGAGAAGAGACTGAATTTCAAGAGGTAAGGTATGGTATGGGGTAGCTGACGGTAAACAGAAACATGTTTTAAAAATTATATTTCTATATTACTTTCATGTTTTATACATAAACGTATATGACTTTTTAAATTTTAACAAACAAATTAGAAAGTACAGACAAGCAAGAATAATTATATATATTCTTATATCTATTCTTATACCCACCCAGTGACCACTATTATTACCTCTCTAGATTTCTAAGAATACATACTTACATGAAATATACTTTTTATGGATATATACTAAAATACTGGGATCGATAGAGATATATTACACAAAAATTAGACCTTTAAAAAATGACAAGATCATGTGAACATCTTTCCGTATCCTTAAAGGTATTTCTGCAACTTTATTTTTAGAGTATCAGCTTAGATATGCTGATTTCCCTTTGGGTTATAGTTATACATAAAAATAATGTAATGGATAATGTAATGGATAAATGAAGCAACTCTAGCCAATTTATATCTAATCCAAACAACTTTGATTTTAAACATTGAAGAATAGTATATTTGCTTTCCGTAACTGAATTAGTTAAATAACTGTTCTCAAGCCCTGATATTTCACATAAACTGCTTAGCAGTAAGGGGTTAATGTATTTCCTATCTAGTTATTTTGACTAATGTAACTTTTCAAGATGTTGACTTTCATAGACATTTCAGAAATGGTTATTTAAACATGTTAGTCTTGACTTATTTTCCAGAGCTTCAAAAAGGACTATGAATATCCTGAATCACTAGATGTCTTATCCACCGTTGGATGTGCACTGTCCATTACTGGTCTGGCGCTCACAATTACATTTCAGATTGTCACCAGGTAAGAAGGGAAGCTGGCTCTTCTCATGAGAGAAATTGCTATCCTTTTTATTTCCTCTGAACATGTTCTCATCAGAACATAGTTTCTTGAAACTACAAGGGAAAGCAGATTTAGTTCAACACCTTCATTTTTATAGAAGACAGGCGTGCCGAGGCACGCCATGTAATTACAAGTTTGTCATGTACAGTTAACATGGTCTGGTAGCTCATGAATGCCACAGTTCCTTTGTGTTGAATAGAAACATTATTACCTATTTGTACTTGTAAAAGAAAGAAATATTGCTAAGTAGCAAGGTTTTTGAAAATAAAAGTAATTTAAAAAATTATTAAGTTTTCAAATGATGAAACTTTTAAGTTTTTGAATTCCATACTTTAAAAAAATCTATTAAAAATTATCTATAAATACACATTTCTATCCAGCTTGGCCCCCTCACTCAAGGTTCAATTTTGTATAGCACTAGTTATTTTCTTTCATATGCTATGTTTTTAATAACCTGGATACATAAGCCTGATTATTTTTAGTTTAGTTGTGTACTGTTTTCCCCATCAGCATGAAAATTGATGAGAATAGTGACCTCTGATTTTGTTGTTGCTGTTTGTTTTGTTTTGTTTTCATCACCGTGCCCCAGGGCCGACTGTAGCCCCTGGCTCATAGCACAGGAGTATATGCGGGACAAATGGGCCTACTGTGTGGTCCTACCGGGCTCTCGTCTCATGCTCTAGAGATCGCAAAATGAATTCATCTTTCCTTCAGAATTATTTCTCTCTACTAAATTCCTTCACAATGTTTTTATTTTAAAGGTATTGCTGTTTAAAACTTTTCCTGAAGTTTTATTTTTTTTAAAAAACCTACAGAAAAGTTGAAAGAGAACACTGAACACCCATATATCTTTTACCTATATTCACCAGTTATGAATATTTTTCTTTTCCTTTTTTTTCTGAAATTCTAAAAGTAAGTTGTAGGAATCATGACTATCATCTCTAAACTCTTTGAGCATCTATCTCCTATAAATAAGGGCATCCTACATGGTATAATACTATTATTCTCACTCAGGAAATTTAACCCAAGAAATTTAACATTAATATACTGTTATTGCGTTACTATACAATCCATATTCAGATTTCTTCCATTTGTCCCAGTAATGTTTGTTATAGCTGTTTTTCTCCTCAATTTATTTAGCTGCCATGTCTGTTTAGTTTTCTTTAGCCTAGAATAATACCTTTGCTTTTTTTTGTTTGCTTGTTTTGGTCTTTCATGACATTAAAACATTTGAGGCATTCAGGTTAGTTATTCTGTAGGTAGTAGAATATTCTACAGTTTCGGATTTGTCTGGAATTCTCCTCATGATTAGATACAGGTTAAATATATTTCATGAGAATACTTTAGCCTTTCAGTGTGACACACAGAAGTACACAATGTCAGTTTGTCCCATTATCGGTTAAGTTTGATTCCTTGTTTAGAGTCATGCCTGCAAGAGGTCTACATTGTGAAGGTTCATTTTGTCCCTTTGTAAACAACGGTTAATCCATGGGGAAATACTCTGGGACTGTGTGACTACCCTGTTTCCCAACTCTCACTCAGTGGTTTTGGTATCCTTACTGAACTATATTACTACATTAGTGGTTGAAAATAATAATTTGCTAACCTATCATGCTAAATATAAAGGATATATTTAGTCACTATATCCTTTTGTGAAAAGTATGCTCTCCAATGTGACCAGAGGAAGCCCCTTCATGTCGCTTTATCATGTCCTGATCAATTTTTAAGCACTTCCTTTTTTCGGGCACAGCACTTTCTCTGTCTCATACTTAGAATCAGCCATTTTTCCAAAGAACCAGAATTCTTTTTGATTCCTCTTCTTTATCTTTCACACTCCAGTCTCTTGCCATTCATTTAAAATGTTTGTAGGGAGAGCTTACTGTGGGCCAAGCATACATATAAACAATACAGGTGGGATGCCCTCATCTCCCGTGGTATTTTCATTCTCAGGGGGAAGACAAATGTTATACAAATATAAACAAAAATTGTATAAATAATTACAAATTGTGATAAGTGCCTTGAAGAAAAATCACATGCCATGTAATTAGAAGTCTGTCATACAAAAAGAAATGGTTTTTTAATTGTCTTTTCATTTGCTTTTTTACCATCGCCACACTGGAACAATTATTTGATCCCATAGAAATAATTGTGGTAACAGCATAGCTAGTTTCTTTGCCTAAAATCTCATTCCTTTGAATTGTCATCAGATTTTTTTTTCATCCTCTGTCAACATATTCCTGAGCACAGTTGTGCTGCCACAGATGTCACTAAAAAGTTATCAGAAAAGAAAAACAAAAATAAAAACAAAATTGCGTTGATTTTAAAATCCTGAATCAAATAGTTTTCTTTGTTCACAGGCGGGTTTCCATATAACAATAATATGTATATTTTTATTACATATAATATGTATTATATATTTGTGTGCATAATAATATACAGAAAAATCAAACTGTTTGAAAACAGCCTATTTTCCCATGGATTATAATTTATGTTTGAAATTAGAGAAAAATTAGAAAGTAACTTTATTTTAGTATTAAAGGATACTTTTGAGTATTTTTTGCAGTTCTCAACTAAATTGCAGCTAAAATGTCAAGAGAATGGACAGAGTTCTGTTTAAATATAAGCTTTTCATTCAGCATGGAAATCCAAAGACTGAGAAAGATCATGATGGAATGCTATAAAATCATAAAGGATGTATAATCAGTAAACAGACTTATCAAATTCTGGGACATTAAAAATAGAGAGGTACTGGAAGATGTTAGAATTTTAAGCACAGTGATAAACTTAGGGAAGTAGTTATTCCAAGAGGCCCTGTAGCCTGAAAAATCTAGAAGGATTTAGATGGTAGTAAGTGCAGATTTTATAACTTATAGCTTTCATTATTATAGGACTGTATACCATAGTCTACAGAGAACTGTAATGGCATTACATGGGATTTAAGAATATATCTGCCTTTAAATATTCAGGAAGACATTGCATACACAGTAAAAAAGAATCTCAAATCTCACATCAGAGATCAATTTTACTAAGGGCAACCTAGAATTTTCTGCCAATCAAAAATACACTCTGGGCCACTGCAGATTCTCTCTCTCTCTCTCTCTCTCCCCCTCTCCCCCAACCCCCAACTCTTTATCTCTCTCATCTCACTGCCTTCTGAACACCACTGTTAAACAACACCAGCCTGCAGACAAAATGAGAAAGGGCTTTTCTAGCAAAATCTCAGGCAAATACAAGAAGAAGAGAAAAAAAACATTTTAAAGAGTACTTGGTTCCACATAGAGAACCATACCTTCCAATGAAGAGACAGTGCTTGGGCACATTTGAGATTAAAAGGCCCATTCAGGCTATCTTGACCAGTTGACTATCAGCCAGTATTTCTCCAAGTGTAGTCCTTGTAACTTTAGTCCGTGGGAGAAACTCCATGGAAAAAGGGATCTGACAGGTCTTACAGAAAAGACACGTGTAAAACTTGGTTGCATGTAAGTCATTTACAGGGACAGTATTCATCAGTCTATTCAAATCATGAAGAATGTCACTAGTAGCTTTAGGTTGTTAAACAAATTTTAAATATTTTTACTTAATTTAAAATGTTTATGGGAGCCTCATAATGCAATGTAAGCTAAACCTTATACTGTCTTGTTAGTTTAACAGTAATAAGGTTAATATTACTAAAATTATAAAGTTAGTTAAAATTAAATTAGGTCTTATTCTTCTAAAATTTGTACATGAATTTTAAAATGAAATACTTTAAAAACACTCAAGAGACTTTCCCTACATTTGCACATGGGTTCATCTACTAACACGCAATAATTTTCCCTTTGGAAAATTTGAAAAATCCTTTCAGAACCTTTCTATCGACAGACTTTGTATGTGCTTGCAAATCTAGAGAAGTTATGACCTATTGCAGTGTTAAAAACTTCCCTAAAACTCAGTGTCTTGAAACAACAATGTATTACCACTAATGATTCTGCAGCTTGTCGGGGCTCAACTAGACGGCCCCTCCAAAGGTCTCCCTTAGGTTCTCCCATGGGACGGGACCACCCGGTGGCGGGGATTGGAGCCTTCTGGAGGTTCGCTGGGCTGATGCAACCGCAGGGGCCTTCTGCAGAGCCTCAGAGCATTTCCATCAAGTTCTTCAGCAGCGTAGCTGGACTTTTTTCATGGTGGCTCAGAACTCCCAGGAGCACAAAAAGGAAAACCTGTTATGACTTTCCTGTGTTCTAGGGACTTTTGTCTTTGTGAGGCGTCCCTCCATAAAAAAGGGTAAAAATTATATCTTATGACAGCATTGGTATAAAGATGAATATATTAATATTACATGCTAAATTTTTCTTTGACCTAGAAGTTCATTTTTTGTTTTCTTCTGATTGACAAGGAGTTAAAACATTGCTGTGGGCCATAAAAGTACTGTGGGCGCTAAGCACTACTACTGTATCTAATGGATAAGTTGGCCCTACCTTCCAGGCCTTCTATTAAAACAAGTCACAGCCCAGCCCTGGGGGGGTGAATATGCAGGGCATAAGTTTTGGGAAGTAGAATTTATTGGGGGCCATCTCTGGAGAACATCTATCACCTTTGATTAGAGCACAGTTTTAAAAAAGAATATATCATCCTGTTTTCTCTAACTCACTTCCTTGCCAAAATGACGTAAGAGAGGAGTATAATTTTCTGGTGTTGCTAGGGAGGTAGATTTACCAGATGGCCTATGGACTACTAGCTGAATTTACATGGGACAGCAATATTCTTTGTTCTGTTACAACTTCACTTGAGTTTATGTTTTGCAGTTATTTTGTTTATTTATTTAATTATATTTACTTATTTATATTCAGGAGAGTTAGAAAAACCTCAGTAACCTGGGTGTTGGTCAATCTGTGCACATCAATGTTGATTTTCAACCTCCTTTTTGTGTTTGGAATTGAAAACTCCAATAAGAACTTAAATACAAACGATGCCAAAAATACTGGTTCTAATATTAATGAAAAGCCAGAAAGAGACACTGTGAACCTGGAGAATCCCACGTGCACAGCGATTGCTGCTTTGCTGCATTACTTTCTGCTGGTGACATTTACCTGGAGTGGGCTCAGTGCCGCACAGCTCTATTACCTTCTAATTAGGACCATGAAGCCTCTTCCTCAACATTTCATTCTTTTCATCTCCTTAATTGGATGGGGTAAGTGTTTGCTTCTCTACTTACTCAGGGATTTAATTTTGTTGAAATCATTTAATTTAAACAAATGCCTATTGAAGGCCTAATAGTACAAGGCCTTGAGTTAGGGGAGGTGGAAAATCCAGAAATCAGTAAAAGTGTCTTCCATCTAGTAGCTCATGCGCCTGTGGAGGCAGATGAAACAAGGCAGCGTTACTAGATAAATCATAAGCTAACTTCAAGATGTTAATTTCCTTCAATGTCTCTATTACTTTGATCTAAGATTTAGTCCACAAAAACTTTCTACCTCTTTATTTATTGTTTGGGGTTACCAAAGAATTTTATTTTGAAAAAGCTAAAAAAAAAATTTTGTATTGCTGTTCAAGTACAGTTGTCTCCATTTTCCCTCCACCATCCCCCCTTCCCCACCCCTCTCCACCTCCCGCCCTCTATACTGCCCCCTTTGGCTTTGTCAGTGGGTCCTTTATACGTGTTCCTTGTTGACCCTTTCCCTACTTTCCCCTGTTACCCCTCTCCCCACCTCCTCTGGTTACTGTCAGTTTGTTCTTTATTTCAATGTCTCTGATTATATTTTGCTTGCTTGCTTGTTTTGTTGATGAGTCTCCACTTATAGGTGAGATCATATGGTATTTGCCTTTTACCTCCTAGCTTATTTCACTTAGCATAATGCTCTTCAGATCCATGCATGCTGTTGCGAAGGATAGTAGCTCCTTCTTTCTTTCTTTCTACTGCGTAGTATTCCATTGTGTAAATGTACCAGAGTTTTTTGATCAACTCATTTACTAAGGGGCACTTAGGTTGCTTCCAGCACTTGGTTATTGTAAATTGTGCTGCTGTGAACATTGGGGTGCATAGGTTCTTTTAAATTGGTGTTTCCAGATTCTTTAGGGTATAATCCCAGCAGTGGAATTGTCAGGTCAACAGGCAGTTCCAATTTTAGTTTCCTGAGGAAATTCCATACTGTTTTCCACAGTGGCTACACCAGTCTGCATTCCCACCAACTGTGTGCTAGGGTTTCCTTTTCTCCATAACCTCGCCAGCACTTGTTGTTTATTGATTTGCTTATGATGGCCATTCTGGCTTGTGTGAAGTGGTATCTCATTGTGGTTTTCATTTGCATCTCTCTGATGGCTAGTGATGTTGAACATTTTTTCATATGTCTATGGGCCACCTGGGTCTTCCTTGGAGAACTGTCTATTCAGATCCTTTGCACAGTTTTTAATTGGATTGTTTGTCTGCCTGGTGTTGAGTCATATAAATTCTTTATGTATTTTGGAGATCAAACCCTCATCTGATGTATCATTGGCAAATAACGTTCTCTCATACAGTGGGTTTCCTTTTCTGTTTTGATGACAGTTTCTTTAGCTTTGCAGAAGCTTTTTAATTTGATATAGTCTCATTTGTTAATTTTTTCCTTTTTTCCCTTGCTCTAAAATATATATTGGCAAAAATATTGCTACGGGAGATATCTGAAATTTTACTATATTTTCCTCTGGGAATGTTATCATATCGTGACTTATACTTAAGTCTTTTATCCATTTTGAGTTTATTCTGGTGTGTGGTATAAGCTGGCAGTCTAGTTTCATTTTTCTGTATGTATCTGTCCAATTTTCCCAATGTCATTTATTGAAGAAACTGTCTTTACTCCATTGTATGCTCTTGCCTCCTTTGTCAAATATTAATTGATCATAAAGGTGTGGATTTATTTCTGGGCTCTCTGTTTTGTTTCCTTGATCTATATGTCTGTTCTTATGCTAGTACAAGACTGTTTTGATTACAGTGGCCTTGTAATATAGTTTGATATCAGGTATTGTGATCTCTCAAATTTGTTCTTCTTTCTCAAGATTGCTGGGGTTATTCAGGGTCTTTTTGGCTCCATATAAAGTTTTGGAATAACTGTTCTGGATCTGTGAATTATGCCATTGGAATTTTAATAGGAATTGCGTTGACTCTATAGACTGCTTTGGGGAGTATGGACATTATAATGATGTTAATTCTTCCAATTCATGAACACGGTATATGCTGCCACTTATTTGTATCTTCCTCAATTTCTTTCTTCAGTGTCTTTTAGTTTTCCAAGTACATGACTTTTACCTCTGTGGTTAAATTTTTTCCTAGGTACCTTATTTATTTTTGTGATAGTAAAGGGGATTGTTTTCTTAGTTTCTCTTTCTGATAGTCATTATTGGTGTATAAAAATGCCATCTATTCCTGAGTATTGATTTTGTACCACCAACTTTGCCACTTCTAGCTACTTTAAGAGAAATGCTGTAAGGAAGACAACTAGAGCAACTCTTTAAAAAAAATAATTTGAAAACTGTTAACCTAGATCTCAAGGATCATTTCGTATATTGTACATAGTGGAAAGAACAATACATTCTGAAAAGGGTCAGTTGTATAATTCATTCATGGTCTTTTATAATTAATCCCAGTCTTGGGTAAATTATTAATTCGATGACTCTCTTTATCACCTAGGAGTCCCAGCTGTCGTGGTGACTATGACAATAGGAATCATTTTTTCTCAGAGTTCTCCAGAGTGGGAGTTAGAATATAGGCAAGAGGAAATGTGAGTTTGTATTTTTTTAACGTCCTTTTTTAAAAAAATGTGTGTAAGTATTCAGTGATATTGAGTCCAGTTGTCACTGTATGATTGCACCTTGCTTTATAATTGTCATATTCTAAGTGGGTGTTTCAAATTTTCAAAGAACACATTATATTTTAAATGTGGTGACATGAAAATTTCTTACGATAAACCCTTTGGTAAAGCAGGTATTTACCTTCTGAATTTATAAATTTGAACTTTCTTTTGTTAAATTGAATTTTTATTAAGCTTGAAAAATTATAGGACAAAATCGGTGTAATCCTTAGTAATGTCTTATCTTAGTTTTCTCATCTAGTAAAGGGAGTGACAATGACGGTAATACCTTCTCAGGGTTTACTGTGGGGGGTCAAACAAATGTGAAAACATTTCATATCTTGAAGAACACTATCCATGCATAAGCCAATTCTATGTGTATATGACTACAGTGAATGTCCCATGATGGTTTACTACACATAACACATTCTCCCTATGACTCCAGCATGAACAACTAACTAACTGTTAATAATGGAAGTACCTGACTATATGGTGTTTGCTTTTTATGTGGGGAGGAAGACAAAAAAGCTGAGTTAATCTTTTTACATGTATTTCTGCTATTGAACGACAACTGCTCTTTAACTGATCCTCCTTTCTCTTCTTATAATCCAGCCATTCTTATCCCCAGATTCAACCTTAAGACCCAGACCAACTCAAATAAAAATAAAACTCTTGGAAATATGCAAATAACCCCGAGAGAAAGCTGTGGTGTTAGGGTGCTTACCTATTTCCAGGGCTAACCATGTCCAGCTGTGGAATAGGAAACTATCTGTCTGATTTGATTTTAGAAGCCAAATACTTCAGACACTATTATCTCTGCTTAATCAGGGTTAAGTATCTTTTAATGAGTTTTAAAATTTGAATTTCACAATTAGAGATCGTAATAAGATGCAAGTATCTCATGGGAGAGTTAATTCAGTTCAAATTGCAATTTTAATTTTCTACCCTAAATCAGGCACAGGGCTAGACTTACTCCTATAAAAGCCTTTAGGAGAAAGACACCTACTCTCTTAAATTTATTCATACATGGCTATAAATAATTGAGAGAAGATTCTTTCTTGAGTACAATATTAGATGTTAGGGAAGACATTAGGTGACTGATAACAGAAGTTGGGAAGAGAGGAGAGGATGTATAACATTTGCCTCCTGTTGAACCCTTATCCCCCACGTTCTGCCCTATATGTAGACATCAAAGGTCACATTCCTTTAGGATTTATTTAGAAAGGTGGGGGGGGGGACTTTTTGGTTTTCCTGAGTTATCCTCCCAGTAGTTGAACCTCAATATCTCATGCTCTCCCCCACTGCTCCCTGTTCCGCCAGCAATACCTGAAGCCCCTAATCCAGTTCCCCCCACGCTCTGCTGCCTTTGCAAGAAGGACCTAATTAAGTGGTACGTGTAGCACAGGCCGTGTTCTTCCTTCATGCTCTGTCCCCCAATTCTCTGCACCAACATCATATAGGCTGTTTCCAAGAGTTGGGGCAATCATGGGAAATTATAATGCATGAAGGGGAAGATTACTCAACTATATGCTGTGCATGCTAAAGCTGCCTTCATGGTGTGCTTCACGGAAAAATCACCAAGGAGTTAAGCTCTTCATCTGAGGTCTACTTATGATGCTATCCTGACCTCAAGTCCATGACGTTTTGTCAGTGCAACCTTGACCATGTGACTCTGCAATGTCAACCCTAGAAATCTTGCTCTGTGCCTACAGGGGTTAGTTTCATAGTAGGATCCATCTCTCTCCTCAGCAGTCTATTCCTCATAATCCAAGTTAATAAGTAAGGATAACAAGAGAGAGGCTGTTGTGGGAACAAATTCAGCATGATTATCTTTCCAAGCACTACAAAGGATAGAGGGGGGAAGGAGAAGCCCCCTCCTAGGGCACACTTCCAGATGACCATGGGATCCATGTCTGTTCCTCTTCCAGGTCTCCCCATCGGTGTTAGGGAACTGAGGAATCTCACAGACATTTGTATACACACACACACACACACACACACACACCTATTGTACAAATAGTAATTCTCAGAAATTTTATTGTCTAAAGTTTAAACAACTCAAGACATACAGATAAGGTTAAATACTTGTCCCTTTGTTTCATAATTTGCAAGACTCCTTTATCTGGTAGAGGTGGATTGTTCATTTTCTTTCTTGATCTTTTCCTCTCTTTTTAAACTGTGTTTCTTTAGGCTGCCTGGATAAGAAATGTATTTACCTTTTTCATTTAAAACTTTTGATGACCACTTTCTTAGTCACCAAAGAAGCTTCTTGAGATTTCAAAGTACTTCTCATCAGGATTTCATTAAATTCTTAGCCAAGTGCCCTCATTTTGTCAGTGTAGGGAAATGTGAGATGGAGGATGACAGGAGAGTTGTTCTCTAGTTACAGGTGAAAGGAAAGGGAAGACAGAAGTCCTAAAGATAAACTTGCTCACTGTCACAATTTTATTTAAGGATGGGCCTAGTTTATGCATCAATGGGCTGGAGACACTCTTTTTCACTTTTTAATTTACTACAGAGACTTGAACATCATTACAGTTTTCCTGAAGATCATTCAGATTAGAAATGTGATTTGTAATAATTTAAATTATAACAACAGTCTGGAGCAAATCAATTTATAAATCCTTTAACATGTATAATAATGTTACCTCTAGGGGAAAGAAAAACATACATTAATTGAATGCCAAATATATCCCAGGGCTTCTCACATTAATACACAAGTGCCTACTTGACATCTCCAGTTGTCTGTCTAATAAGACATCACCTGGTCTTCCCTCCCAAACCTGCCCTTCTCACCATCTTCCCCATCTCAATTAATGGTAATTCCACTTTTCCAGGTACTCAGGCCAAAGACTTTGGAGTCATCCTTAATTCTACATCTCACATCCAACCTATCAATACAATAAAATAAATCATTTTGTTTTACTTATAAATATAAGACCTGCCCATGAAGCACCCAGCCATGCACTATGAAAAATAGAGACATTTATTGAAGAAGATACAAGATACAAGAAACATTATACATAAGACAATGATGTCACAGTCCCCTTCAAAGTGGGCACCTTGGGACCTCACACAGTTCTCCCAATTGCTATCAGCTACCCTCTTGTATTTTCCTCAATCTCGGTGGTGGTCTGAAATCTCTTCCCTTTCAAAGGTGCTTTTAGTTTTGGAAAAAACCAGCAGTTTCAGGGTGCCAAATCTAGGCTGGAGGGGGGCTGTCACCTGGGTGATTTGATGTTTTGTCAAAAAATTCTGCATGAGATGTGATGCATGAGCAGATAGATTATCATGATGAAACTGCCAATCACCAGTTGCCCATAGCGGCAGCCTTCTGAATCATCCAAATAGTTTCCATGGCAGGATGTTCAAGCTTAATTTAAAATGTGATGCAAATTCATTGTTCTACTCACTCAGTCATTTTGAATGCAACAGCCACAGAGTACACATGCTCACTCAACGGTGTCTGTCACCCCCATTGACTAGTACAGTGAAGTGATCATTGTTCATGCACACACATTTCAGTTCACTCTCCTTGGTTGCCAGGTTACACTGATGTCATGTAAACTGTTCTTGTTCTATTAACAATAGTTGGAGTTTTTCCAGACAGACCCTGTTTATCTGGAATCAGACTATCATCTGAAGACTCCTTAGTCTTCTGAAATAATTTCCTTTCCCTCTGCAGCTGCTGGCTGAAAGTCTTGGATGGCCAAGATTTTATAAAAAGTCCCTTGTTGTGGTCACTCATTCTACCTGTGACGATTATCCTCGTCATCAACGTCGCTATATTTATTGTCATTCTAGTCAAAGTGCTATGGAAGAGTAACCAGAAGCTGACAAGGTGAGATTCCCCGTGAATGCGTAGCTGCCAGATACTACTCGTGGGGCACGTGACGCATCCACACGTTCCAGAGGAGTTTCAGACTCCGGGACAATGGAGGGGGCATGGGGGTTGCAGGAGAGATTTTCTCGCATGTTTTATCTCAGAAACTGGATCTTCCCATCTTCCAACATCAGCGCGACATGTGGGTCTGCTGCGTCACACAACACACGTTTGTGCTGTATGAGCCCAACTAAAAAATGACTAAAAATTTCTCCCAAATAGCCAATAAATCAGATTTGAATAAAGAAATGATAGAGTTGTGAATAGATGCTGGTAACTGTATTTTCATTTTAGAAACTAGTAGCTATGGCTATGTTTTATGTGTGTTGCTTGAATCATAGAATGGATTTTTATTTTTTAATTACTTGTGAACATATAATAATAGGCAAATTTCACTTAAAATGTATTTTTTTCTCAAAAATAAAGGAACATCTGGTAACATTAAGCCCACATTTCCTGGAGATGGGACACGTGCTCTCTGGCTTATCATTTACTATGTGCACAGCTTCTCTCCTTTATATATCCTTTCCGACCTCAATAAGCATTGCATTTTTCATTGTCATCACTGATATGTATGAAAAAAGCTTTCAGTTGGAGAGAGAAAAAAACAGAAACTGTTAAATACATACACTCTCCCCCCAGTCTCCCATAGTACAAGTCGGTTAAAACACAGTGCTAATGGGGCTATGAATTCAGGTTTAATTCTGTAAGACTCTGCTTAGCCCAAGTAACTTACTGTAAGCACATCTGTGAGCTTGCTGATTCATTTGGTAGGAAGAGGTGGGTGGAAACTACTACCATTGGTAGGAATGTAATCTTAAATATGGGATTTACTGATCAAGAGTAGTATCGTCTTTCCTATGTGAATCATAGTCCATATGAGGGGAAATGCGAAGAAAGATTATTAGTGATAATCCTTCAAACCTATGTTTTATTAGAAATGTAGAAAATCTTGGTGAAGTCTGCTCAGCCTAATTGCAAATTAGGTTATATTTCTTTTATACAAAACTATCATTTTGGCCTCAGGCATCAACCAAATTTGTCTTTCTAAATTTTGGCTGATAGTGCATGGTTCTTAAACTGGCTTAGTTACTATGAAAAGTAGGTTACAATTTAATTGTTTAACAAGTCGTCTTTCATGTATCAGTTAGCTTTTGCTGCATAACAAACCACCCCAAAACTTAATGGCTTAGAATGACAAATATTTATTGTTTGTTGTAAGTTTGAGTGTTGGTTGGGTAGTTGTCCTGGCTTTGGCTGGCTTGAATGTGGATAGGTTATCTAGGATGACTCACTTTCATGCCTGTGGTTAGTGGCTGGGTGGTCTTGAGTGGTAGCTGCTCAGTGGGGAAAACTCACCTCTCTTCCCTGTGGTCTCTTATCCTGCATGAAACTAGTCTAGGCTTCTTAACACAGTGGTCTCAGGGTTCCAAAGAGCATTAAGAGAAGGCACACTCTAATGAAAAATATGCTTTCAAGCCTCTGCTTGTGGAGCAGTTGCTGATGTCATTATTAATGACATCATTATTAATGATGTTAATTGCTAATAACAGTTGTATTAGCAATTGTCTCACTATCAAGGGAAGAAGATTACTCTATACTTTAATAACCTTTCATTCCCATATCAGCTTACATCATTGGGAAGATTCCAGATGTCCCTCAAACAATTTCTCACTAACTGATCCAGTAGTAATAATCACTAAAATAAAATTCTCTTCCAAAGTAATAATTGATTCTTTGTGAAATTTGCCTGTAAGTATTGAAGGAACTGTTTATGCCTGATACAGGTATCACCGTATTTCTTAATAAAGCTTGCTAAATCAGATTCTGTCCAGCAGGGCATAGGTCTAACATCATTTTTCCACCAGAGGCATAACATCATTACATGGACAGCATATATGGGCAGGTGAATATATATTCTCAACAGTAGGGCAACAATGGCATTGTTAAGAAAAAAACTGAATGAACCTTATTTTTTTTTCTTGCTTTCTCTTGCCTAGCACAAAAAAGTTTTCATCGCTAAAGAAGATTCTTAGCACGTTATCTATTGCAGTCGTTTTTGGAGTCACCTGGATTCTGGCATATTTGATGTTAACTGATAATAAAAACATCAGGATCATCTTCAGCTACATATTCTGCCTTTTCAACACTACTCAGGTATGGCGTGGATTAGTCTGGAAGTAGCAGACCCTGGATCAAAGTTTTCTCCTTTTGAGACTCCTTGAAGTTCATTGCTTTGTACCTTTAGGAGACTGTATTTTAATCCTTAGAGGGAAGACAAAGGAAAGCTCTTTATGACTTGCCTACTACATTCTTTCCTGTGCTGAAGTACACAGAATATAATTGCAACAAGGTCGGATCACGTTCGTCCCTCTTCACTGAGCAGAAGAGACTTAGGCAAATAGGTTGGGAAACACTTCCTTTCCCTTTCCCCCATGCAACAGGGTCACGGCAGCTCCTCACTGCGGTTGCGTGGACAGTGTTTCAGTTATCGCTGGAAGTTGGATCCATGTAGTAATAATCTACATATTATTACTTGTGGGCTGAAATTTCTCTTTCTTTTTAAAATTTTGTAAGATTATTTATTTTTTCTTTTAAAAAATTTATTGAGGAATCATTGGAAATGCTTGACAAATATAATCATATATATTAAGTGTACAATGTTATCATTTGATATACATATACACTGCAGATTGATCATCAAGGTTAACATAATTAACAATCCACATCACATAATTAACAATTTTTAATTTTTATTGTTCATTTACAGCTGTCCCCATTTTCCCCCCATTACTTTCCTCAGCCCTACCCACCCCTCCCTCCTGCATTCAGTCTTCCCCCCAGCCCATTGTCCTTGTCTGTGGGTCCTTTGTACATGTTCCTTACATAGTAAACTTTTATGAGTGTGTGGTGAGAATGCTTAACTACTTGGCAGCTTTCAAGTGTACAATATCATATGATTAATTTGAGTAACCGTAAGTTCTAAGATCCTCAGAACTTATTCTTTTCATAACTGAGAATTTGCATTCTTTGACCTACATTATCCCATCTCCCCTCCAGCACCTGGCAACTAGCATTCTATTATTTTTCTATGAAGTGGGCTTTTTTTTTTTAAAGATTCACATATAAGTGATACCATAAACTATTTGTCATTCTCTTTCTGACTTATTTCACTTAGCATAATGCCCTCTGGGTTCATCCATGTTGTTGCAAATGGTAGAATTTCCCTCTATTTTATGTCTGAATAGTATTCTGTTATTTATACATGTCTAATAACCTTGTATATAATATAAATGTATAAACTTATTTATAAAAATATATATCATACTTTCCCTTTTTTTTAATCCTTACCCGAGCAGAGGCCTGTTGATTTTAGACCAAGAGGAAATGGGGTAGGGGTGGAGAGAGAGACACACTCACACATACACACACACACCGATATGAGAGAAACATCGGTTGGTTGCCTCTCACACTCTCCCCGACTGGGGATTGAACCCCAACCTAGGTGTGTGTACTGACCAGGGATGGAACCTGCAACCTTTTGGTGTACAGGACAACTCTCCAACCAATTAAATCACTCAAGTTTTTGTTGTTGTTGTTGTTGTTGTTGTTGTTCAAGTACAGTTTTGTCTATCTTCCCGTGCCATGCCCCCCTCACCCCACCCTCAACCCCACCCTTGACTTTGTCCATGAGTCCCCCGTATATGTTCTTTGACCACCCTTCCCTTGTTTCTGGCCCCACTTCTCCCCCTCCCCCTTGGATCTGTTAAATGTCAGTTGGTTCTTCACTTCAGTGTCTCCGGTTGCATTTAACTTGTTTGTTTGTTTTGTTGATTAGTCTCCACTTACAGGTGAAATCATATGGTATCTGCCTTTCACTACCTGGCTTATCTCACTTAGCATAATTCTCTCTAGATCCATCCATGCTGTCATGAATGGTAGGAGCTGCTTCTTTCTTTCTGCTGCATAGTATTCCATTGTGTAAATGAACCAGAGTTTTTTGATCCACTCATTTATTGTTGGGAACTTAGGTTGCTTCCAGCATTTGGCTATTGTAAATTGTGCTGCTATGAACATTGGGGTACATAGGTTCTTTTAAATTGGTGTTTCCAGATTCTTTAGGTATAAACCCAGCTGTGGAATTGTCAGGTCAACAGGCAGTTCCAATTTTAGTTTCCTGAGGAAATTCCATACTGTTTTCCACAGTGGCTGCTCCAGTCTGCATTCCCACCAACCATGTACTAGGGTTCCCTTTTCTCCACAACCTCACCAGCACTTGTTTGTCGTTTTGTTTACGATGGCCATTCTGACCAGTGTGAAGTGATATCTGATTGTGGCTTTAATTTGCATCTCTCTGATGGCTAGTGATGCTGAGCATCCTTTCATGTGTCTCTGGGCGCTGTGTATGCCCTCCTTGGAGAAGTGTCTGTTCAGGTCCTTTGCCTATTTCTTAACTGGGTTGTTTTCCTGAAGTGGAGTCATGTGAGTTCTTTATATGTTTTGGAGATGAAACCCTTGTCTGAAGTATCATTGGCAAATATATTTTCTCTACAGTTGGTTCCCTTTTCATTTTGCTGATATTTTCTTTAGCCACACAGAAGCTTCTCATTTTGATGAAGTCCCATTTGTTTATTCTTTCCTTTATGTTCCTAGCTCTAGGGAACATGTCGGTGAAAATATTGCTGCATGGAATGTCTGAGGTTTTCATGCCTATGCTCTCCTCTAGGACTTTTATAGTTTCATGACTTATATTTAAGTCTTTTATCCACCTTGAGTTTATTTTTGTGTATGGTGTAAGTTGGTGGTTGAGTTTCTTTTTTTGCATGTAACTGTCCAGAGGTCCCAGCGCCATTTGTTGAAGAGGCTATTTTTATTTGATCTTATGTTTTTGTCCCCTTTGTCAAATATTAATTGACCATAAAGACATGGGTTTGTTTCTGGGTTCTCTATTCTGTTCCATTGATCTATGTGCCTATTTTTATGCCAGTACCACACTGTTTTGATTACAGTAGACTTATAGTATAGTTTGATATTGGGTGTTGTGATCCCTCCAATTTTGTTCTTCTTTGTCAAAATTGCTGCAGCTATTTGGAGCCAATTATGATTCCATATAAATTTTTGAAATGTTTGTGCTACATATGTGAAATATGTCACTGGTTTTTTAATAGGCATTGCATTGAATCTGTGAATTGCTTTGGGTCGTATGCACATTCTGATGATATTAATTTTTCCAATCCATGAACATGGTATATGCTTCCATTTATTTGTTCTTTCTTAATTCCTTTCTTCAGTGTTGTGTAGTTTTCTGAGTGCAGGTCTGTTATCTCTTTGGTAAGGTTTATTCCTAGGTATTTTTTTTTTTATTTTTGTTGCTATAGTGAATGGGATTTTCCCCCCTCATTTCTGATTCTAATATTTCGTTGTTGGTGTACAAAACTGCCTTCGATTTCTGAATATTGACTTCGTATCCTGCTGTTTTGCCAAATTCACCTATTAGGTTGAGTAGTTTTTTGGTGGAGTCTATGGGATTTTCTATGTACCCAATCATTTTGGTGGAGTCTATGGGATTTTCTATGTACCCAATCATATCATTTGCAACAATGACAGTTTTACTTCCTCCTTTCCAATTTGGATGCCCTTTATTTCTTTTTCTTGTCTGATCACTGTGGCTCAGACCCCCAATACTATGTTGAATAGAAGTGGTGAAAGCAAACAACCTTGTTTTGTTCCTGATCTTAGTGGGAAAGATTTTAGTTTTTGCCCATTAAGTATGATGTTGGCTGTAGGTTTCTCATATATGGCCTTTATTATGTTGAGGTATGCTCCCTGTACTCCCACTTTGCTGAGTGCTTTTATCTTAAATGGGTTGCTGTACTCTGTCAAATGGTTTTTCTGCATCTATTGATATGCTCATGTGATTTTTGTCTTTCCTTTTGTTTATGTGATGTATTATGTTTATTGATTTGCGAATATTATACTTCCTTGCATCCCTGGAGTGAATCCCACTTGATCATGGTGGATGATCTTTTTAATATGTTACTGGATGTAGTTTGCCAATATTTTGTTGGGGATTTTAGCATCTACGTTCATCAGTGATATTGGTCTGTAGTTTTCTTTCCTTGCGGTGTCATTATCTGGTTTTGGGATTAGGGTGATGCTGGCTTCATAGAAAGAGATGGGAGTCTCCCTTCTTCTTGGATTTTTTGGAATAGTTGAGATGGACAGGGGTTATCTCTTCCTTAAATGTTTTGTAGAATTCTCCTGGTAAACCATCCGGTCCAGGGTTTTGTGTGCTGGAGGTTTTTTGATTGCTGCTTCGATTTCACCAGCTGTTATCAGTCTGTTCAGGCTTCCTGCCTCTTCTTCATTCAGTTTTGGAAGATTTTATTTTTCCAGAAATTTTTCCATTTCACCCAGGTTTTCAAATTTTTTGGCATATAGTTCTTTGTAGTAATTTCTTACATTCCTTTGTATTTCTGTGGTATCAGTTGTGATCTCTCCTCTTTTGTTTCTGATTTTATTTGGGTCCTGTCCCTTTTTTTCTTGTTGAGTCTGATTAAAGGCTTGTCAATTTTGTTTATCTTTTCAAATAACCAGCTCCTGGACTTATTGATCTTTTGAATTGTTCTCTAGTCTCTATGTCATTTAATTCTGCTCTGATCTTGATTATTTCCTTCCTTCTAATCGCTCTGGATTTTGTTTGTTGTTGTTCCTCTAGTGCTTGTAGATGTTGTGTTAGGTTGTTTATTTGAAATGTTTCTATCTTTTGCAGGTAAGCCTATATCACTATGAACTTCCCTCTCAGAACTGCCTTTGCTGGCACATTTTTCTTTATCATTCACCAATCAAAAGACATTTAGGTTGTTTTTGTATATTGGCTACGGTGAATAATGCTTCAATAAACATGGGTGTGCAGATATCTCTTCAAGATACAGATTTTATTGCCTTTGGCTATATACCCAGGAGTGGAATTGCTGGAATACATGGTAGCTCAAGTTTTAATTTTCTGAGTAACCACCATACTGTAGCAGTTTACATTCTCACCAAAAGTATATAAATGTTTCCTTCACATACTCACCAACATCTTTTTTATCTCTTGTCTTTGTGATAATTGACATCCTAACAGGTGTGAGGTGGTATCTCACTGTGATTGTGATTTGCATTTCCATGATAATTAATGATGTCAAACACCTTTTCATGTACCTGTTGGCCATTTGTATGTTTTCTTTTCAAAAAGAAATTTATTTATTTATTTTTAGAGACAGAGGAAAGGAGGGAGAAAGGGGGGGGGCGGAAACATCAATGTTGGAGAGAAATATCAGTAGGTTAACCTGCAACCCAGGCATGTACCTGACAGGGAATCAAATCAGCGACCCTTGGCTTTGCAGAAAGATGCACAACCAACTGAGCCACATGGGTCGGGACTATGTGTCTTCTTTGGAAAAATCTCTATTCAGGTTCTTTGCTGATTTTAAAATTAGGTTATTTGTTTTTTTGGTTGTGTTGCATGAATTCCTTTAATATTTTGGATATTAATCCCTCATCAGGTATGTGGTTTGAAAATATATTCTCCTATTCTGTAGGTTGCCTTTTCAGTTTATTATTTTCTTTGCTGTGCAAAAGCTCTTTAGTTTGGTGTAGTCCCACTTGTTTATTTACCTTTTGTTAACTGTACTTTTGGTGTGTTAGCCAAGAAATTGTTGCTCTCACCATTATCAAGCATCCTTTTCCCCATGTTTTCTTCTAGAAGCTTTATGGTTTGAGGGCTTACATTTACATCTTTGATCCACTTCAAGTTAAGTTTTATCTGTGGTATAGAACTGTGCTCCAATTTCATTCCTTTGCATGTGCATATCCAGTTTTCCCAACATCGTTTATTAAAGAGGTTATCCTTTCTCCATTATGTGTTCTTGGTGCACTTGTCAAAATTAATTAACCATA
This sequence comes from Mormoops blainvillei, assembly GCA_004026545.1. Classification (NCBI taxonomy): domain Eukaryota; kingdom Metazoa; phylum Chordata; class Mammalia; order Chiroptera; family Mormoopidae; genus Mormoops; species Mormoops blainvillei. The sequence continues at coordinate 42,854 of PVJD01004705.1, forward strand.
CATGCATGAGTTTGTGGCTTCTCTGCTCTGTTCTACTGGGTACATGCCTGTTTTTTATGCCAATACCATACAGTTTTGACTACTATAGCTTTGTAATATAGCTTGAAATTAGGAAGTGTGATGCCTCTGGCTTTGTCCTTCTTTTTCAGGATCGCTTGGGCTATTGGGCTATTGGGCTATTGGGCTATTTTGTGGTTTTATACAAATTAGGATAGTTTTTTTCTATATCTGTGGAAAATGCCACTGGAATTTAGGTAAGGATTAGATTAAACCTATATTGTTTTAGGTATTATGAACATTTTCACAGTATCAATTTTTCCAACCCAAGAACACAGTCCATCTTTCCATTTATCTGTGTCTTCTTCAACATCTTTCATCAGTGTCTTATTGTTTTAGGTGTACAGGTCTTTCACTTTCTTGGGTTAAATTTCCTACTAATTATGTCACTGTTTTTTGGTGCTATTGTAAATAAAATTCTTTTCTTAATTTCTCTTCTTGATAGTTTGTTATTAGTGTATAGAAATGCAGCTGGCTTCCAAGTGTTGATTTGGTATCCTGCAACTTTACTGAATTCATTTTTTTAGTTCTAATTAGTTTTTGGTGGAACCTTTTCATTTTTCTATATATAAAATTCTACAAGAGAGTTGGTTTGATAGGAGCAGAACCTTATGGAGTCTTTTTGTGTGACATAATTATACATAGGACTGAAGATTCTTTTATTCCTTGAGTCTTATCTCAAGGGTATATTTAATCATAAATCTTTTAGAGAACATTTTATTCATACTTTGTTTTAAAATTTGAAATGAAGATTTATATATTTTTTCCTTTGGAAACTATCCTATTAACATATTGAGAACTTCTACTATGAGAAGCTAAACGTTTAGACAAAGTATTATAGTCATCTTTTGATTTTCATCATGGCAAAAATAGTGATATAGATGACCAAAATGGTAGATTAAAAATAAAAATAAAAATAATTCTGTTTGACCTCAGAGGATTTTTTTTTCATACTTTTGTATTTTTGTGTTATGTAGGGGAGTGTCTAAACTTTAAGATAAAACAGGGATTTATTATTGAAGGACTTATCTTGAAATCAGAATTTCTCTCCATGCTTTTTATTCTGTGCCTTCTCCTGTGGTGAACGTTGCCTTTTGCTGTGGTAAAAAATATTACAAGGACTTTTCCATTTGTATACAGAGTCTTACTTTTCCTGAGCTGGCAGAGTGAATTATATTTCAATAAAAAATTACCCTTCTTTAAAAGTACCCCCAATAAACCAGGATCATTTGTGTGTAATCACTCAATCACCTGTATGAGGCAAGGAAAGGAGTTCACTCCTTATACTCCAGACCTCCAACCTGAGGAGCAAAAAAAAAAAAAGCTCCTATATTCCACAGATTTTGTATTACTTGAAAATTTTTTCCAGTTGGATGTTTATTGAGATTACCTCTTGACAACATTTATGTATATCACGTATGTACTTTTTAAAGGTAATAGATTTAGTTTTCAAATTATTTTTATAAAATCTTATTTGCCTTTAATTTGTTCATCAAAGACTGAGAAAGGCATGTAAGATTTCTTTTTACACTAATTTTCTACCAATTTTTCTTACAACATTTAACTGTTTGTCCTTCTATAATTTAATACTGTATTATAACATTCTTAGAAACTTATGGATGTTGTATATTTCTGGTACATTTTATCTTTTATTAATATAACAGGTCACTTTCAGTCTTATTTTGTCTTGAAATCTGATTTTCCATATATTAATGTAGTAACTTCTAATTTGTGTTAATTTGATCTTATTTAATCTATTTATGCTAGTTCTTTAACCTTTAAGTCTTCTTTCTTACTTTATTCTCAACATATCTTTTTAGACCCTATATGTTTAGATTTAAAAAAATCATTTTCTCATTGTTTTCCATTTTATTGAAAAAGTTAACCTTTTTAGCAATTTAGCTATCAAGACTAATATATTTAAACCTGTTTTGGTTTTTTTTCACATTTAACCATGCTTTTTCCTTAGTTTATATATTGTACTATATAACTTGTGTTCTCTTTTACTTAACCTTCTCTAATAATTAGAAAATCTTTGTTTTTTAATTACTATCTTTGTTCATTAAACATTACTACAGTTTATAAGATAACAGTTTTCAATTTCCAGGGTAAAACCATATGTATCGATTCCTCCCTTTTTAGGGTCATAATATTAACACAGTTTAGCTGCTTCCTGCCCCTTGGTTTATTAGTACAATTTAAAATTTATCTCTTGGGGGCGTTTCTCTCCATTTTTACACCATCCCTTACATTTTTTTGAAATAACTTTGGACTCGAGAATTTACAAAAACAGTACAAGTTCCTATGTACTCTCCACCCAGCTCTTCTAATGACAACATCCTACATAACTATAACATATTATCAAACCAGGGAAATTGACATTGGTACAATCCACATAGATTATTTATTTATAGGTTTTAATCCCTGAGGTGATTACTTTAATTCTAGCTTTATTAACATAACTCAAGTAGAATAGAAGTATTGTAGTTTTGTAAATTCATTTGTTCCATTTCTTCTTGTACTCAGAAATTAACTTTTTATACATAGAAGTCTTACCTCCACAACTAGATTATTAGTTCTCTAGTGCAAGTAATGTGCTTGTTTATATTTATGGCAGCAGATAACATCTTATTTGATATCAGGTTATACTTCTCTAATATTTTGAGAGGTAAACTGTATTGTTTGGTGATTGTCTCATTAAGTTGCTAAGAATAGTAACCACTCTGTGTAGTGGATATATTGGTTGTTCCTGGCTCTGGTCAAATATTACTGAGGAGAGAAGTCGGATACAAAATGGAAATCATTGGGAAAGGCATGAGATAAATTTGACTTGACTGAAAATGATGAGGAGTCTATATAGTGCAGTGTGGAGAGCTACTTGTCTGTGTGAACTGCTAACATCACGTTTAATATACGTAAGCTGCTCACCCTCCGTCCCAGGTACCCTCTCCAGTGCCTTTTGTGACTAACTCCATTAAACAATGAATCTGTGCCTTCTGCTAAATTTAAATGGATACGAGGCAGTTCTTTACTGTTGGCAACACCCAATGGGAACTCCCCAGAGGGGCAAAAAATAGGGTAAGCTTAGTTTGAGATTGTCATTTGACCATGGACTTAGAGCCTGGGGAGGCCAGGAATTTAGAAAAGTATCTAAAAAACGGTATGATCAAGGATATTGTCTTTTCCATGCATAGGAGAGTCATGTTACAAAATAGAGGCCAATTACAAAATAGTCATCCTACATAGTGAAACTGAGGGTGGCCATGTGGCAAGAGCATTGGATTAGAAGTCAGGAGACTTAGGCTGTCTTTGAGCTTTAGCATTAGTGAGTCACATGATTTTACGTAAGTCACACAACCTCTCTGAGCAAAGTATGTAAAATATAAAATGGAAGGGGGTGTTAAAATTGACTCAGTGTTTTTCAAAGTGGGTCTGAATATTGCCTACATTAAAATGTACCTGGTATGTTAAAATGCTGGTTTCTGGGTGGTCTCACCCCTCAGTCAGAGTCTACAGGGTAAGAGCTAGGACTTTTCACTTTAAACAAATGCCCCAGGTGATTTTTATGTACATTAAAGTGTATGAATGACTAGATTAGTTTACATGTAAGGCTCCTTCTAGATTTATAATGCTAGAAGGCTAATAAACATTTATTTGTTAAGTGCTACAGGTATTACTTAATAAGCACAAGTTGATCTTTGTGCTAGTGATAATTAGTTTGACCCATACTTTTTTTTTTGTCTTTTCAAATGACATCTTTGGAATTTTAGGGAGCACAGAAATATTGGAATTCTACTCAGACAGAGTTCCACAGTATAGTGTCTTCATGGATTCTCCTTAGTTAAGTCTTTTCCTAATTATTGTACAACCAGAAATTCTATCCAGTATTGTGTTTGATTTGGAATTTAAATTATGGAAAAGTCAGGTGATATGGTGTAGCTCACGAAGAGGAGATTTTCTAGAGACCAGATTTCTCACGTTCCCAAAATAAATTTCTCTCCCTTGAACAATCGGGATGGGCAATGACCACTTTTGTCCTTCTGAAACCTATGTCCCTGTGCACACTTTGTGTCATCAAGGCCTTCTTTAGATGAGTTAGATACCACCTGTTGGTTGTCAATCAAGTTAATCTTCCTGCTTTTGTCCAGTGAACTGATCTATCTCTTGCCAATAAGTATTGATTCTATTAGTCAAACTCTCAGAATCTTTGGATTATCTTACCACAACACCAGAAATAAATCCTTATAAGGCTTGGGGTCATACAGATGCCAATCTGAAAGACAACCATGGATATTTATTTTTAATTACTTTTTATTTTGAAATAGTTTAACATGAGAAGTTGCAAAAGTAATACAGTGTTCCCATGTACTCTTTATCCAGCTTTCCTTAATGATAATACCTTGTATAAACCCAGTACATTGTCAAAATCAAGAAATAAATGCTGGCACCACACTATCAACTCAACTACAGATGTTATTTAATTTGTCAAGTTTGGGGAGTTGTGAATAATGGGAAAAGGGTGGGTGGCAGGGTGAAATGAAATCTACTCCCTGATTCTGTATCTCATCACTTATCTAACATTAAGCTTTTTGTTTTTTCTATTTGCCAGGGATTGCAAATTTTTATCCTCTACACTGTCAGAACAACAATCTTCCAGAATGAAGTGTCCAAAGTGTTGAAGTCGCTGTCATCGTCCGTTGGGAGAGTGAAGTTGCCACCATCGGCACCCTTGCTGAGGTTGCGTGTGAGGGTGTATGACATGCTCAAGTTATGGCCAACCGTGAATGAACGCTTCAGGCTGCTGGAGCCGTCTACAGTGACGGAGGAAATGACACTCTCTGAGAGTAACCAAGCAAACACAAATATCTAGACAGTAAAACTGTGACCTTCTGTGGTCCTTTTGATTCAACTTGTATGAGTTTTGCTTTTTCTATTTCCTTCCTTTAGTACCCAGTCCTTCCAGAAAGTCACCCTCAATATATTTTGTTCAAGGTTAACAATCAGGTAAAACCTGTTGTTATTATCACTGGGGATAATGGATTTGGTAGTTTTTCTATTATTCAACAGATTCTTACCTAAATGAGCTTAAGAATTCCACCCAACATTCAAGATAATTCAAGATTATCCGGACTCCTATGTCATAAAGTCTATGTGACAAACTTTGATAAAAATGTAGAGCCTAAGCCAATTTTTCTCTTCATATCCTTTTTAATAGGAGGAAAAAAATTTACCACCTAGAACAATATGATGTCTGATGAATACAGCAAAGAATTGTTTGTAGGTATCATGCTTTTGATCTGTGAATATTTAAAATTTGTACATGCTTATATTTTCCAAATGAGAATTTTGCACCAATTTAACCTCTGAAAAGGGATTTTTTGTGTGTGTGCGTGTGTTTTTTTTAAATCATGTTTTATGACCAGAGAATTTGGCTCTATGAGAAATGGGCAGTGAGACATAGGAAGAATAGCTGGCTACTAAAGCCTCTGGATATTTCCTTTCGGTTCTTGATATATCTGCCCTTTTATTGATGAAATGACACCAAGGCTCACACAATGAAAAAGTCACTCACAGTCACCCCTTATGGCTTTTAAAAGATCTAGCTGACTGCTCATGCAATATCAAACACTTGAATTTTGAATGACTTCCTAAATTAAAAAAAAAAAAAGGCCTCTACTGGGATTAGGAGATACAGTCTTTGAATTGCTATGTTCTGTTTGGTCGTAAACTAGGAGCTGCGGTGAGTATACTGAACAAAGGGACTAACGAAAGTCAGGTGAGCTGTGGCACAACCTTCTCACCACACTCTAAAGTGCATGTGTTTTTTATAGAAATGGTTGTAAATGACTGTTGGATTCCTAGGCAAAACAACAAAAGCCTATTTCATCTGGACGATAGTTGAGACCTTACAGGATAATGAAGAGAAGTTAAGGGAAAGAATAAAGAAGAGTAGTAGTTCCCAGAGGTCAGTGTTTTTAGCGGTATTATAGTGCTAGGCCTACATAGGGGCTGGGCACAGGGAAAATTATAAGATGTGGTTGACCTACTCTGTGTCCCAAAATACATATCCAGATGAAAATAAACCTTAAGTAAGGACCATTTTAAATGTGGGAAAAAAATTACCGAAGAGCCACATTTAGTCTGAGCGTGGAGTACACGTGTTCCCTTGATGATGCTAGTGTTTTTTGTACTTTTTTGGCACTCTTGGAATAGGCGGCCAGGATTCCATATAATGTTCCTGGAATGACTGCACCATAAAAGTGCAAGCCCCACATGCACATTGTGGGGGCTAAAGCTGGCAGACATGGCAGGCTTTGACGGAACAACCCTGAAATCCTGCTGCTAGGAAATAATTCTATTGATTTAAGCCTTTACCTCATGCGCTGGTCAGGAATCTTTTCATTTGGTGATAGAGATCCAACCCAAATTAGGTTAAGGGTCAAAGAGAATTTAATGGCTCAATTAATTGTAAAGTCCAAAGGCTGAGTTGATTTTAGATAGGGTGACCATATGTCCTGGTTTGCCTGGGCCAGTCCCAATTTGTGCCTGTTGTCTGGCCTTAAGTATTACCAGGAGCCCCTTTTACTCTTAAAGTGTCCTGGTTTGGGACACAAAATATATGATGATGTTAACTTGAGGTTTAGAATTCAGATGCAAAAGGTTTAAAGAATGTGTCAAGATTCTTCTTATCTCCCTGTTTTTGGCTCTTTGTGCTCCTGTGTTTGACGGCATTCTCAGATTGGGTAAACATGGGTGGCAATTGACCAATGGTGTGTCCATCCTTATGCCTTGCAACCTCCCATCAGTGCCTCCCATTGGCTGCAGCCAGCCAGCCAGAGGCCAGCTCAGCCAGGAACCAACGGGGCTCAGTTCCCTGTGATACGGAGCAAAGCAGCGGCAGGGAGAGGAAAGGACCCGAGACTGGCACACACCTTGCTTGGTTGTGCGCCCATAGGCATTGTGTTCGGGGAACATTGGTCCAGCCTGGGTCACATACCTGCTGTGCAGTGGAGAATGGGGGACAACTTGGTTGACAGGATATCCTGAGGTGGAGAATGGACAGTTACGCCAAAATGCAAGTCCCCCCATGCCCCCGGGAAGACAATTTTCATGTTCATCAGTCATTTCTCTTACTTGGAATGAGCCTATTAGATCCTTGTCTGAGCAGGGTTTACAGGGTGAGTAAGGAAAGCAAGAAATTATTTGTTTCCTTGGAAGTTAAGAAGCAAGGACAGAGACTATAGAAGTAGAAAAGTGACTTACTTAAACAGAAAATTTCAGGAAAGGAAGACTCATATTACTGCCGAACTGGTTTTTCTGGTATTATTATATATGGGGCCAACTTTTGCAGTTCTGACTTATATTGTGTGATAACTATAGAGGCTATAGGCCCTATAGCCTCTGTGATTGTGGCAGCAAACGTAGTTTCTTTTGGGAACAAATCACCCTGATCTTTGGATTCCCTTTCCTGAGTCTTAACTGACAGCTGGAACTCACTGTTTAATTGCAGAGTCTGGCTTGCTTTTCTTCTGACTTTTTCCATTTTAAAGTTTATCTAGCCTCTTTTTTTTTTTCTTCTATCACCAAGATTATTCTCAAAGTCATTGCTCTCAGTTGGTCACTACCTCATCAGAAGAGCTTGGCATTCTTTGCAAACATGTGGGAAACCCAGGCCGGAAGTGCGGACTAGGTTATACCAGCCTGTCAACCACTGGAGCTCTCCGGCTCAGTGGAGCCTGCTTAACGTGACCTGGGTCTCTCGGTACCTGGCTCGTCAGATGAGGTCAAAGACAGAGCCACGGGGGTTAGGTTCTGCCCTGAGGTCCAAGGTGCAGGGGTGGGGATGGGACAGGGTACATTTCCATTTATATTTTTTAAACACTGTGCTAACCGTTTTATCATGATTTTAAAAGATACAATATATTTTTTAAAAACAAAATCCATAATTCCCCAACCAAACATGTCAATAATGTTTGTGTTCCCAAGTTTCTTTATGCAATTTGTTTGATTATATAAGAATGTTACGTAATCGTAATTATAGTAAATTAAATTTTATTCTGATTTTCACTTAAAATTACCCAGTAATGCAGTCCTATAATAATTAATGATTGCATAATATAACATAGTTTACTAAGTTGTTTTATTATTGAATATCTACATCATTTCCATTTTTTAATATTATAGTGACACATGAGTAAATTAGTATGTATATATTTTCTTTCTTTTTAATTATTTCCTTAAGATAAATTCTCAGAAAGGACTTCCTTTTTATTAGAGTTATGAACAATTTTTCTATTACATTTTCTGAAAATATTTTCCCTCTTTTTATTGATTTATTCTTTTTAATATAATGAAATGCTCACTCTGCATTTAATTCAAAATATCCAAAACATTTATAGCTCATTTAGCAATTTTTGAGTTTATATTTCCTTATACAGACAGACTATTTTTCATCTAGGGTTAAGGAATATGTTAGGGACTATGTAAGACACTTGTAAAATGAGGAACAGGCATGTAAATATGCCAACCGAGGCCAAATGAATCATGTGTCACAGGCACAAAGCTTGTGTGACCCTCCATTATATCGATCAGCAGGTGAATGGGGTTCCATGACAAAGTTATTTTTCCCTCTCAAATATGTGTTTTGACTATTTGTGTCCATCCACTTAAACCTTGGAGAAGCGAGGAATGCATTTTATTAGCAATTATTTATTAACACAAAAGATTCAAAGTAGTGTTACATATGCATCATCTATATTACTTCATTTATATGTAGGTAACCTATTAAAATGTGTATTTGAAAATAACATATAACAGTTGCTGAAAAACTGATTAAGTAAAGAAATTAGGGGGAAGGGAAAATTATCATAGTAAGAAGTGAGGAATAAGATTAGTACCCAAGAAGCATGTCATATGGTCTTGTCTTTTTATTAGAAGTGGGCCACAGACTAGACCATAGCTTCCTTACATCCAACATAAGCAGGGAAACATGATCACACAAGTCACGTATCTCTTAACAATGAAACAGGCAAACATTTCTTGGGAAAACACATAGTTATTCCAACACCACTTGAAATTGGTAATAGGTTTTCTTGAAACTGTCCACCTGAGTATATTACCAAATGAGAAGGCAAACTGTTTTGAATGAACAGAAAGGCTATCACATTTGGAAATGCAGCATGTTCACATCCATGCCTACCAGTCTGCTAAGTGCACGATAAGCAGTCATGGTAACGTCCAATGTTACTCCAAAGTTACACAATACTATGTTATCACAACAACACACTTAATGCAGGACAGGAACCTTCAGTATCACAAGTGGGTCACTGAAGACTGTTTCGTTCTTTTAAACATATCAACATGGTTTCCTTCTTTTGGCTATTAGAGTTAGTTTTCTGTTTTGTTTGTTTGCTTTGGTAGGGGGCTTGCTCTTTTTTTGTTTTTACTTTTTAAGTTAACTTTATCGATATATAATTTACATAAAATAAAATCACCCATTTTATATGCACAATTAGATGAGTTTAAAAAATGTATACACTTGTGAATAAAAGTGTATTCCACCACCCAAACAAGATTAAGAACATTTCCAGCCCTGACCAGTGTGGCTCAGTTGGTTGGGCATTGTCCCGCAAAGCAAAAGGCCCCCAGCTCAATTCCCAGTCAGGACACATGCCTGGGTTGCAGGTTTGGTCCCAGATCACATCTGTGTTTCTCTCCCTCTCTTTTTCTCTCCCTTTGTCACCAGCCCTGGGCAACCACTCATCTACTTTCTGTTACCATATGTTAGTATTGCCTTGATAGACACAGAGAACAAACTGAGGGTTGCCTGAGGGGAAGGGGGGTAGGGAACTTGGGGAAAAAGGTGAAGTGATTAAGAAGTAAAAATTAGCAGTTATAAAATAGTCATGGGGATGTAAAGTACTGCATAGGGAATATAGTCAGGAATCCTATGGGTGGTGTCAGGTGGGTACTAGACTTATCAGAGGATCACTGTGTAAGTTATATAAATGCCTAATCACTATGTCGTGCACTTGAAACTAATATATTTTATATTAAATCTCAAAAAAGTGGGGGGGCCATGAGTTACACAAGTAAGGGTCATCTTACTCTCAAAAAATTCAGTTGTTTGGATAGACCACATTTTACTTATGTGTTCACCAGTTTATGGGCATTTGATCATTCCCAAGTTTTGAAAACTATGAACAAAACTGATATGAACATTATTATACTAAGTCTTTGTGTGGACATGTATTTTTTTCATGTGGACATGTATTTTCTTTGGAATTACCTAGTAGAATTTTTGCGTCATAGGGTAAATATATATATTTAACTGTAAGAAACTGCTAAACAGTTTTTCAATGTGGATATACCATTTTATATTACCAACAGCAACACATAAACTTTGGAGTTAGTTTTTTAAGTCCTGGTTTGTGAATAATTTCAAAATGCAGAAATAGTTTATAAATCCCTTTTTTAAGATACTGATCATGTTTCTAAAAAAAAAATCCCACTTAATATGTTATCCTTTTTTTTTTTTAACAAAGAAGAGGAAAACATAAAGGCAGAGTGGTGTGATTTAAGGCTATTTCTTTCAAACTGTATTTGCCAGGGGACTATAGTCCAATTTTTATCTTCTTCCAGTAGAGTTTTGTTACACGTGGAAGTATGACATCGATAATTTGCTGAACTTTGATATACGCTGCTATGAAACCATGATATAACAGTTCAGACCTTCTGAACCTTTGCGGTAACAAAATATATATGTATTTTTTTCCAGCCACAGTACATACTGAGCACTTGCAGATTAGGAAGCATTCGGGATGGGGCATTGTGGTCCCAACAACAAATTATGGGACTTGAGGCAAGACATTGGCATCTCTGGGCACAAGCCTGGAGCTCTACTTTTGTAAGGGCATGGGCGAGACTAGGTGAATGCTAAATTCCCTGCCAGCTCTAAAATTCTGTGACTCCAAGTGCGGGCTTAAATTATTTTTAAATGAACTTAAAACACTTTTTATGTATATTTTTCTTAAAAAGAAAAAAATAAAAAGAGCATACCAGCTAGAGCCAAAGTTCCCTTTGACTAATTTCTACAAAACCCAGGCCCTTCCTTTCCCTTCCTTCCCCCTCTCCCCACAGTTAACCACTGTAATAAGTTTGGTGTGTATTCTTCCAGATTTTAAGAAATATGTATACACAGAATTATGTACCCATAGAAATTTAGTCACGTGTGCTTTTTTCTTCTCCTTTTTTTTTCCTACATAAATGATATAAAGAACTAATTCAGTGGTCCCCAAGACCACCCCAAGTTTCAATAATTCAATAAGAGAATTTACAGGATTCAGCACAGAGCTGTACTCTCTGTGTTGCAAAACAACATAAAACAAAATTAGCAAAGTAAAAAGTCATGTGAGGCGAAGTCTGGAGAAAACCAGGCACAAGTTTCTGAAAGTTCCAGTGCAGTCACACCGGCTGTACTTAGCTCCTCCAGCAATGACTTGTGGAAGTCACTGACACATGACAATGACACATGTGAAATGTTGTCTACCAGGGATGCTCATCAGAAACTCAGTGCCCAGGTGTTTATTAGGGGCTGGTCACACAGGCGCCCTTGCCCTCTGCCCGGCATGCTCCAAAATTCCAGAAAGCAAGCAGGTGTTCAGCATCAACCACATTATTTCTACAGTTTAGGTTGAAAGACTAACGCCGCAAGATGCACAAACGGTTTAGGTTGAAACAACCAGGCACAATGCAACATTGTTATCAAAGAATACCGGGTATGCTTCCGAAATCCAAGTTCCCAGACACCGGCTGTGGGCGAACCTTACAAACTGGTCTAAGTAGTGCAGTCTCAGGTTGCTATGGTAACTCTTCTGCGCGGCGTCACAACTTTCTGAAACTTGCTTTTTTCACTCAATAAAATGTTTTTGAGATCTAACTATGTTTGTATGAGTGTATGTTCTTTTAATTACGCTATAGCCTTTTGCTTGAAAATAATACATTAAGGAATATCTGTGTTCTCATGTGTAAGTGTTACTCTAGAAATAGAAATGCTGAATCATATAGGGTTGGGTATTTTAGATATTGATAAATATTACCATAACACCCTTTAGTTTGTATCAATTTATGCCTGCTACAAGAAACTATGAAGGTCTGTTTTGTTGTGCCCTTTTCCATAGTGTTATGAAACTTTTTTTTAATCAAACTAGTATGTGAAAATGACATATGTGGTTTTACTTTACTTATTTATTTATTATTTATTTTTAGAGAGAGGGGAAGGGAGGGAGAAAGAGAGGGAGAGAAGCTTCAACGTGTGGTTGCTTCTCACGTGCCCCCAACTGGGGACCTCACCCGCAACCCAGGCATGTGCCCTGACTGGGAAGCAAACCAGCGACCCTTTGGGTTGCAGGCCAGCACTCAATCCACTGAGAGACACCAGCCAGGGCTACATCTTTTATTATGAGTTTTTCTTCATTGAAATGGCTTCTTGAGAATACCTTGTTTAATTATGCATCCACACGGCAGGACAAAAGCAGGATCATTGGCATAAATGTTAGATTAGAGATTTGAAAGCCTCCAAGAGCCAGAGTTTGATTTGACATGCATGATTTCTAGAATCTGACATCTAGGTTTCCTAAAAGAGCTGGAAAAAAACTACTTTTTTTTAATTAGATATTTACTCATTTACTCATAGCTAGCATACTTTTAAAATTTTATTTTTTCAACTATGGTTGACATTCCATATTATTTTATATTAGTTTCAGGTGTACAGCATAGTGGTTAGACAGTCATATAATTTACAAAGTATTCCCCCTGATATTTGAAATACCCATTTGGCACCACACTTAGTTATTACAATATTATTGACTATATTCCCTACACTATTCTTTACATCCCCATAACTATTTTGTAACTACCAATTAGTACTTGTTAATCTTTTCACCTTTTTCACCCAGCCCCACAATCCCCCTCCCCACTGGCAACCGTGAGTATGTTGATTAAGTTATTTTTAATCAAATGAAAAGTTGTGAGATATTCTTGTACATCTTGTGGCATTAGTTTTTCAACCTAAACTCTTGACAGAATTCACAGAGGAAACTCAGTACTGGTTCCAGGAGACATAAATGAAGAAAAGTAAACAGTTTCAAATTACCCAGAGATAAAATCCTATGCTATTCCTGAAGCAAGATAGTAAGAAGCTAGGGAAATTCTTTGACAAGTGACATAAGGGAAACAGACAGAATAATTAAACAGGCCAAACAATTTGAGCAATTCACAGCCAGCTAGTGAATCACAACGTTTCATCTTCCCTAACCAAGGACACTTAGGAGCAAATGGTTTACACAGTCTAGACTGTCCCAGTGAAGACTGACCTCGGTCCCGGTCCCTCTGCAATATTGATCTTTAAAAACAAAACTAACCTCGTCAAGGAATGTGTATGAATGACCCATGGACACAGACAACAGGGTGGGAATTGGACTGTGGGAGCGGGGGTTGGGCTGAGCAGAGGCAGGCAAAGGGGAAAAATTGGGACAACTGTAACAGAACAATAATAAAATATTCAATACAAATAAAAAATAAAAAATAAAACCAACCAGAAAATAACCCTATATGCATATTTTGCTGACTCAACATAACAGAGGACATGGCTACAAGCTAATGAATATTCTTTTAAGACCCTTCCCTCAGACAACCCCTAGGATTCCCACAGGGCAAAGAAAGATAAAATACCTCAAGACAAAGGACGCATGACATGGTTTCTCTAGAGCATGCCCACATCTTTTATCTCTGCTCTCTTTCTCCTAAACTCTAAGGAACCCCACTAGACTTGCCGTAGTGAGCACTGCCTTGGGAAGGGGTTGTGTTGTAGTCTTTCCCATAAGCCAGCCAGGTGACTACTTGGCAAACTGCCTACAGAGCAACTTGGCACCAAGGAACAGATAACAGTCACACCAGGTAACTATGCTGTTCACTCAGCTTTTATTGAATGCAGGTTCACTGAGTGTAGAACATCAACATGCATTAATATCCTACTCACACTCTAACAATCTAGGAGGAATATGACACACACAGCAATCAATGGGGGGATAATGAAACCAAGTCTCAACCAACAGATCAGGGAGACAGCATGGTGGGCAAGAGGGCCGTCAGCGTCTTGCAAGGAAGAGCTAGTCTCATGGGTCGGAGAAGGTATGGTTTTGATCCAGAGGTCTCGATCCAGCAGAGCAGAGCCTTCAGTGGCTGATGCCAAGAGAGATCAACATGGTGTGAAGCAGCCCTCTGGTGTGTGGAGCTCAGCTGTCTCAGCAGTGGTCTAAAGCCTGTGTCAGTTATACCCTTGAGGGTCATGTAATCCATGCCTCTGGGTCTCAAATGTCTTAGGACCCTTGATAGTGAGTGGAAAATTTCCCAAGAAACCGATCTGTGGTTGGTCCTGCTCTGCAGACAGGGCTGTTCTGGTCACATGTGCAGCTATCTTAGGCATGCCTCCTTGCCAGATGTGTCAGGCATGACTTAGGTACTTTCCCTCTTGAATCGAAGTGTCATGGCTGACTGGCAGCCATCTTGGTTGACATGAGTGATACCATTTTGTTTTATTAGGTTGGTCAAAAATTTTGTTTAGTTTTTTTTCTGTATGATGGCTCTAGCAGCACTTAGGTGTCTTTAATTTAATTTGAAACGATTTTGTTAGATTGTATTGTGATGGCTGTCATATCAGCACACATTTAAAAAACAACTTATTGAAATTGGTGAATTTTTGTGTAGCCATTTTAATATTGAAGATGGAAGAAATATGCAACATTTTTGGCGTATTGTGCTTCATTATTTCTAGAAAGGTAAAAATGCAATTGGAATGCAAAAAAAAGATTTGTGCAGTGTATGGAGAAGGTGCTGTGACTGATCAAATGTGTCAAAAGTGGTTCGCAAAGCTTTGTGCTGGAGATTTCTTGTTGGATGATGTTCCATGGTTGGGTAGACGAGTTGAAGTGGATAGTGATCAAATTGAGACATTAATTGAGAACAATCAATATTATACCAGGTGGGAGATAGCTGATATAAAATACCCAAATCAAAAAAGTTATTGGTGAAAATGAAAATTTTGTTTTTTATTTTATGGAAAAGCTAAATGGACTTTTTGGCCAATCCAATATATACTTTGTCCTTGACCACACCAGCACCATTTTATTGGTCCCTCTCTCCACACTTGCAACCAGGAGAACAATGGGCAGTGGCAGCTTGGCCCGGGCTCACTCCCTGACCCTGTCTCCAAGGCCCCCTTTTCCCTGACTTTCCAGTGAGCTAGCAGCAGCAATGCTGTGGCTCATTTTTGTCAGTGACTTTTATTTCTCAGTGACTCAACATAGCCCTGCCTAGGCTCTCCCCTGTTGCTTCTTCTACCTTAAGCCCTTCCTTTGTTTCATTGTCCCCAGCTTTAATAAGCAAACTCTCAAAATCGCCTGGACACATGTTGTGAAATCTTCCCTGTACATAGTCAAGAACCCACACACTACCAGCTGGCCCAAGGCAGAACAGCTCCTGCCCAGATCTTGTCTGGTAACATTGGGAGCTAGGAACTCACCAGCGATGGCTGTTCTGTTTCTGGAAGCTTGTCCTACAAGTTTTCATTCTTTCATTCAATAAATATGTATTGAATACCTAGGAGGTGCCAGCTTCTAGGATTACAAAACATAGGACGAACTGTCTTCAAGGAGCAATTTCTCTAAAGAGGGGCTGGACATAGAACTCCATGGTAAGGCAAAAACATTTTAGGGTCTCAATGGATTTGCAACTGGTAGGACAGACTGAAGTGTTTTGCTTAGCTGGTGCTAAGAATGACTCACTCAAAGGTACATGGTAAGAATATCATAATTTTTTCTTTTATTAACTCTGCATAGAGTGGCAGCTTCTTCTGTTTATAAAAACCGATCTTTATGTTTGGCCCATGGCGGGGAGGTCGATCTGACCAACTGGCCCCTATTTGGCTCTCATGAGTTTCCCTTCTGTTTGGAGTTTTCTCATGAAGCTGTCACCACAGTCACGACAGAGCTCACTCTGAAGAGGGACATAACTTCTCCTTAGAAATTTTCACCCCAGGAGAAATTAACATCCTTTCTTTGGTTCCCCTGAGCAAAGCTCAGATGATTGAAATTTTCAAAATGACTTATACTAAATACTAAATGAGACAATGAAACACAAGTTTCATCCAACTTGTTTATGATGCTCTTAGACTTTGTTCCATTTCCTGTCTACTCCTTTCTTCATTCTTAGGATTCCTCCTTGTCTATTTGAAGAGCTCTAAACAAACAGATTTTCAGGGAGATAGGGCAGGTGGTAGGTATGTGAGCTGACTACCTCTCTCAAAGCCACAGCATAACTCTGTCTGTGAAACTTGGAAAGTAACCTTTGAACACAGAGCCTCATTTCTCCCCTTGCTACAAGTTGGGGTCAAAGGTGTTTCCTTACACTGATTCTCCTTTCTTCACATATTTCAAACTTTCACAGTTCTTATTCAAGGCTATTCTTGGCGTTCATTTAAAATCAGATTTACCTGGACATAACACATAGGGCTAAGTGAGCATGAAGTTCAATTTTCTCTGGTTCAGTACCTTTCTAAGCTCCACACACACAAAAGGTAAAATGTTTTCTACCAGTACTTTAAAGGTGTGATTACATATGGAAGTCCTAGAACAATCTTCTTAATGACTTGATTGATGCCTATCCCAATAAATGTGACTGTAAGTGCTTAGTAAGTGATAATTATATGATAACAGCATTTTTAGCTTCACTAACAAAAGGCAGCAGTAACTAAAATCAGTGTCTCTACATGCTGTGCAAGAAACCATGTTTTTGGTAACAGTGGTAACTGGCTAAGTTCATGTTATTACTCTGTGGCCAGTTATCACCTGCATTTTTTGGGAGCCTAAGTACAGAGACCTGTAGCATCAGCAACTATGGGCATGTTACAGAAACAGTAATAACTATTTTATTGATTCAACAAATATTCGCCGTAGCTTGTGTGGCTCAGTGGATTGAGTGCCAGCCTACCGACCAAAGGGTCACTGGTTCGATTCCCAGTGAGATCACATGCCTGGATTGCAGACCAGGTCCCCAGGAGGGGACGTGCGAGAGGCAACCACACATTGATGTTTCTCTCCCTCTTTTTCTCTCCCTTCCCCCTCTCTAAAAATAAATAAATAAAATCTTAAAAAAAAAACAAACCCAAATATTTGTTAAATGCCTAGTATTCCCAAAAAGGGCAGTCAACTATGGGTGCTGGAGGGATAGAGAGAATACAATCACTGGCCTCGAATTGGACAGGGGCAGGGTAGTGGTGAACAAGATACTCAAAGACAGAATTATATGTAAGGATACAGAACAATAACATGAGATTTCATAAGGAACTAAGTGTCTAATGGTAAAATGTTTGGTACAAAAAGTTAAAGCTGTGATGTAGTCTTTATGGTCTTCAATAAGACCACAAAAATATACCATTTACACTTCCCCAAAACAAAAAGTCTTAATGATACCAAGAGTTCCTATTATCTTATACAACTAAATATTTGCATAATCTGCTATTGAACAATCCATGTAGAAGCATATAACGAAGAGATACTCTCATACAAGAGACGTATACAATAGGCACACATCAGAAACTAGAAATAAAAATCTGTGGTATACCTCCCTAAAGGAATATGGTTCAGCAATGAAAGTAAATGGACTCTATCTGCATGTAACAGCATGGATGTATTGAGTTCAAATATTATATCCCATTAAATCATAGATATATACTCTATATGTTTACAAACAAGTAAAACTGAATATATTCCATACACATACCTACATATGTGATTAAACAATGTATGAGATTTTAAAAAACCAACAAAACCAAGGGAATGCTAACCACAAAATTCAGGAGAGAGGCACGGTGACCACGTTGGAGAGGAGTACTTAGGAGAACAATTGGTAATATTCGAATCCTTGGATTTTGCGGTGAATTCTAGTGGTTTATTGTACTCTTAAATTAATTTAAACAGTGTCATTGTTATATAAGATCAAGAACTGGAAAGGCTGCCAAAGTTTTGCGGAGAATTTACTTTTAAGCTGAAATGAAAATATGAAGGATATGGCTTTGGTTATTAAGGTGTTTATAACATAAAGGGTACAATTTGACCAACTCATATAATAATTTTGCATGTTTCTCTACACATGCTCTTATATGACATACAAATAAAGCCAAAAGTCTCAATTTCATGTCCAAAGGCCTGCATCCAGCTGGATAGCAGCAGGCAAAATCTTTCATAGTTCTTTATTAAAGAATTTAAAATGTTTTTTTCTGGAGAACCCTGGAAAAATGCTTTAATGCGGCATGACGTCGCATAATGTTCTTGTCTCATGTCAGCTGAGCCTCCGATCTTGCTTCCAATTCATACTTTACTTTCTCATTTCTCACTTCTTACCTCAGGCAGCTCCTGCTTCTGCTTTGACCTGAAGATTCATCACTACCCCATCTCTCAATCTGAACAGCGCAGGCCAGGAACAAGCTTTAACATTAAACAAGACTTCACTAATTGCTTGGGGATGAAGCATGAGGGAATTATAACATAATGGACCTCCAGATGCTTTCAGAGTCCACAAACCCCAGCCCCACCACAGGCCCACCTTATGAGTGTCTATCTTCCTAGCTTTCAGCTGGCCCCAGTGTAACGGGGATCAGTTTATTTCTTCTTAATGGCAGGATTCTCGAGTTAATGCACCCTTCCTGGGAGCGTAGAGGAAAGAAATTCTTTCCCCTCATTCCAGGCAAAGATTCATCCCCTTATTCTCCTGCCCCAGGATCTGACCTCTTTATAGGAAGATTGAGAGTGGTAGTATTCACTTCCCGGGGGAAATATTTTACTTTTACTCATATTGGAGTGTTTTTATTCAATCTCAAACAATCTCAAAGACAAAAAAAATACTGTTATTAGACAGCAGTCCATTTGCCCAAATCTGGATTCCTTAGTTCTACATAACAAGCAAAGAACTATTTTTGGAGATGGTGAAGGACTTTTCATTTCTTCTATAAAACTCTGCTTCCCAATTCCTGCAAGCAACTAATCACTCAAAGAACAACACACACGGTTGGAAAATACAATTTAAAAGCAAAAAGCATTCTAAGCTCACATATTTCACTTTCGAACATACTTGTATTTTCTCAGAGACAAATAACTGCAAAAAAAATCATACTATTTACAGTACTAAAAGTACACGACTTCTCTCACCTTGAATACACTTTACCCAAGATCCTTCTATCTGGTGCGCGACTGGGGACCAGAGTGAATTCAAATTGCTCATTGTTTAGTCGCTGTCTTAAAAGGCAAAAACTTGCTTGTAACTTTTAAAATAGCACTCTCTCATCCCCAAATTTCACAACTCTCCACCCCCACCCTAAAGCAGGGTTCTGAGTCAGAGAACTTCTTAAATAAATACGGGTATTCACAACAGATGCTTTAGATGAGAGGGCAAGAGTATGTAGTACACAATCAAATGCCTTTTCCCAAAAGGCTTCTGGAATCCTTAATCAGCCCTAATTTCCCAGCCTTTATTCTTTACACAGTCACAGGTTTGTCCTGTCTCATAAACGCTATTGGAAACTCCTCGTTCACAAACTGATTCATCCGCGTTCCCGGCACAGTACTTGGCAAAGCGTAGGCGCCCAAAAATGAATGAACGAGTTTGTACAAGAGAGGCGGGAAAATGTTAAGTTTTGCGAGATATGACGAGGATAACTACAATGATCGCAAAACAACAAAACGCAATCTTGGACAATTGCGCATTATCAACCGGCTCTCAAAAAGATTTTAGAACACCACACTGTACGCCCCGCCCACAGGTGACAGACGAGAAATACTGCTCAAGCTGTCAGGAAAACCGGAAGTGCCTGGTCAGGCCCTGCGCATGCGTGCATCCATTCAGCTCGAACTTCCTACACTCGGTGATCCAGTGAGAAAGCGGAAACTCGGGCCCACGCAAGCCCGAACCTCGGCAGCCCCTCGCTGCTACCGCTGCGCATGCGTTCTGGGTCGGCCTGCTGGCAGTGAGGCGGGGCGAAAGGGCTTTTTTTTTTTTTCTTGCTCCCGCCCCTCTTCTTCCCCCACCTGCCACGTACTGGGCCGGAGCTCTCGCTAGGCTTAGTGGGTCCGTGCGATTGGCCGGGGCCCGCGCGAGACTACGAGTGAGGTGCGATAGCTGCAGAGGGCAGCGGAGTGGGCCGTGACCGCAGCCGCCCCACACGCCCCAGGGTCCTGCGGCCTTGCACCGGTCCGGTCAGCGGAGACCCGCGGAGAGGCGGCAACGCGGCCTCGGCAAGCCGGTATGGCTGGTGGAGACGGGGGGCGCGGCCGCTGTCTTGGACTAGGCGGGCAGGGGACGAGGAAACGCTGAGAGGCCCTCCTTCGAACCCGCGGGCGCGGGGCGGGTGGGGCCGGAGGGCCTTGGGTAGGGGCCGCTGGCCGAGAGGAGAGAGGCCGGGTGGGGCCTGGTGTGGGGGAGGGGAGGCTGCGACGGTGGGGGGAGGGGTCCACGGTGGCTGGGAGGCAGGTCTCCGGGGGCTGTGGGGGGTGTTTGGGCCAGCAAGTGTTGTGATTTTTCCGCGTGGCTCTAGGGGTCGGACCGCCCAACGGACAAGAGAGGTGACTTGGAAGGCCTGTGGTGGTCGGGCGCCCAACGCCAGAGGGGCTTGGAAGGGTGAGAAGGGTGGAGAATGGCGCCTATGGGAATAAGTTGATTGGGGTCTTGTAAGAGTAACCTGTTTTCTTGGCTATGTCAGCGCGTAATCAAGCGCCGTTTGAAGACCCATCCCAATTTTGTAGTGAGGACGATAGCTAACTTTTAAGAGTGTACTTTGACGGACTGTACAGAGTATTTTAGATGCATGATCCAAATTTAGCTATTCCCATTTTTGCGTATGATGAAAATGAGGCTTCCAGAAATAGTTGACGTAAGGTCACTTGGCTGTTAGTGGGAATCTTTACCATCTTGCCATAGCCTCTGGTCAGGCAGAATTGGAGGCTCCGTGGACTCTCTGGAATAATCAAGAGTTGATTTTGCTTAGAATTTCTTAAAAGAAAATTACTACCTTCTGGACGGGCCTAATCACGCCCCTCTGAATTTGAGCAGGGCCCTACCCGTGGCGTTAGTGGAGCTGGAGGCTTGGCCACTGAACCTAGATCCCTGGTTCAAGAGGCAGTCTTCTTATGTGCCCTTGGGCATGTCACTTTATTCTCTAGTGCTGAGAACAGTGTTCCTGTTGGAAGGTTGCGTAAGTTAGTGGCTGTGTCATTTCTGGGCTTATGAGGGAGTAGGGCAAGGACAAGGAGAAGAAAATGCTGAAAGGATCTCACCAACACTCCTGGGCAGTAATAGGTCATACCAACCTCTGTCTTGTGACTGAAGTTAGAGAAAAAGAGGTGTTACTAAATTATACTGTCACATATTAAAAAAAAAAAAAAAAAAGGATAGGGTTTCCCCTGGGAGGGAAAGTTCTGTGGTACCCTTAGTTTTGTGATCTTAGTTTTGTGCATGCCGTAAGGAGATGTCTGCACAAACTGGGGACAGACTTTGGAAAGAAACCCTGGCTCCTGGCCTGTGGAGTTTACAGTCCATAGGAAACACCAAGGAATATGTGAATTTGCAGGCAAATGTGGCAGATACAAAGTGAAGGAGACTAATGTTTTCAGATCCATTGGCGAGCAAGAATCCCCAACAATCAAAAGGACATACTATCAATATCTGATGTTGGAAATTCTTTCAATTAGGAGTATGTCTGTTTTCACTTCTACCTATGTAAAGAAGGTATGTTGTGAAGGTCTAACTTAGGAGCTGACCTGATGATACAGCTTTCTTCTCCCAATTCCTTTATCAGAACTTAATACTATTTCTCATTAATCTTTTGTTCAGGGAACCAAAAACAAGTCCTTACTTACTATATGTCAGGTTCTTTTCTAGATGCTTTTGAGGATAGATGGTATCATCTTGCTGAAGTTAAGCCCTAATCCTTAACTACATTATTGTTGATTTATACAACTTGTAGGTAGTAGAAAATAACATTGTTTTACTGAAGTTCTTTATTATTCTTAGGCTACAAGGCAAACAAGGTGTAATCTTCACCATCTTGTTGAAGTAATCATTTCAGAGCTTGGCATATAATATGTATTCCGGTAAATTTTTCCTGAACGAAGAGGTCAGGTTTGGCTAACAGGTGAAGAGGTTGTATAGTAGAGGTTTCAGTTAATCACAGTCTTCATAAGAAGTCTATTGTGAGAGTTTGCAAATAAAAAACTGACTGGATTCTTACTTTACACAGCATCCAGATCATGGAACACAGTCCATTCTGTTATGAACTGACCTTAGAGTGTTCGATTCAGTATTTAATGTCCCATTTTAACATGGGGCATTAAAGACTTACAAATAAACTATAATCTGTTCAAAGGATGGTGAGACATTCATTTAAGGAATAGTGGCAAGGGCATAGGGCATTTATATAATATTCATGAAATGAATTAGGATTCATGAACACTTCAAGTATCTTAAAGGTCGAGATGTGTTGAGGGAAGGTGGGGTGCTTTCTTTATATACACACACGCACACACACACACACACACAATAATTGTAGAGAACTGTGGAAGCCAAGTATGATAATGAAATAACAAATTTAAGAGAAAACAGAACTGCTAGTAGTAAAGCATGAGGATGAAACCAGAACATAGCCAGTAGAATATTATAGGATACTTTAAACATTCTGAGAGATCATTTGCTTGGGGCAAGAAGAGGAAAGAATGGGTGCTAGGGAAATGTTCGGTGGTTATACGTAATGTATTCAAGAACATCTTGGTCTTGAAAAGAAGAGACAGGCCTGGTGTGTTGGGAATAGATTAAAGTGGTCAAAGGTAAAAAGCAGGCAGACATGTTCGGAGTCTTTTGCAATAATCCAGGCAAAAGATTGGGAGGCTTGAATCAAGCTGACTAGAAGTAAAGGCAGTAGAGTGACTGGATTCTAGAGATATTTTGAAAGTAGTGGCAACTAGGTTTTAGATTTGTTAGCAATTTAGTGTAAGGTGTGAGGAAAAGAAAGGAATATATGTATATCTTCGGACAACTGGAAAGAAGGAATTGTCACTGGCTAAAATGGTGAAGTTTTAGACATGTCGAAGTAGAAATCTAAATGGTCAGCTAAGCAGTTAAAATGTGGGTGACATAGTAATAGACATAAATCAATGAAACTTATTTTCTTATGCACATAACAAAATAAAATTACCTTCAGACCATTTTAACATGAATATGGTAACATTGGAAGAGTGAATCTCTCTTGATGGTCAGAATTTCTTAGATTATAATAATAGCTTTGTTTGTCAACTTTTAAGATGTTTTATAGTTGTTTAATCATCGAAACCATTTTATCAGTCCTTTTCTAGAGTTGTATATATCCGACACCCTGGAGTCCACCATGAATGGACAGTTGGACCTAAGTGGGAAGCTAATCATCAAAGCTCAACTTGGGGAGGATATTCGACGAATTCCCATTCATAATGAAGATATTACTTACGATGAGTTAGTGCTAATGATGCAACGAGTTTTCAGAGGAAAACTTCTGAGTAATGATGAAGTTACAATAAAGTATAAAGATGAAGGTAAGTGTTTCTAAAGTTAGTTTTTCAAAACGTATGTATAATATGTATTCTTTCGCAGATATTTCATTGAAACGTCTCAATAAAAATTCCATTCCCTTTCATGGTAATGAGTGCCCACTTCTTTTACAATATTTAATGGGATGTTTGTGTAGTTATTCTTTTATAAGTTAAAAATAGCTAAGCGATATATTATTAGAAGGGGTTTTAAGTGAGAGAAGATTGTCACATATATTTTACAAGCATTTTTTTCTCTTCTATCTGTGGAATTCTGGCTTTCTTTTTGCTTTCAAAACCAAACTTCCACTGATATTTCCTGAAGTGAAAGGGGTATCAGTAGGTATTGAATGAAAAAGGATTGCATGGTCAACTAAATATGGAAAAGCTTGTTTAAACAAAGACAGATGTGTTTTTTTATTGCAGGAATTTGTACTAATGTATATTGTCAGACTATAGCATGCAGCATTCCCAGACCCATTTGACCACAAAACTATCTTTATGGAGATAGGTTTTAACATAACAAATATTTCACCAAACACAGTGGAATTGTAGTAGTAGACTACCTTTATTTCCTTTTCTTTAAACCTGTTCTCTTGTAACATCTCTATTACCAGTATCTTTTTTACTGCTGAATTTATTTCCAGTCTGTTTCATTTTGATCTCAGTACTTAACATTGCTGTCCATTCTATGCTGTGCTATACTCTTATTCCTTAACACCTCTTACACTGTGCTGTCCCTGTTTTCTTCTTTTCTGTAATAGCTTCTTCTCTGTGTTTTTTGGTTTAAAGTAATGATAGCTGTTATAGTAGAAATTTTAAAATCTCCGTAGTTAACACAAGAAATCATTCAGAGACCCAAGTTGACAGCAATTCCATTTTCAATACAAGCTTACAAGCTCACTTTTAGCAGTGGCATCTGGTAGGCAGATCGATGAAGGTAGACTGTAGAGGAACACATGGGCGACTGTGCTCTGTAGGCCTTGAGGTGGTGTATTTATGTTGTTTCTGCTAACATCACATCATCCAGACCAGGGCATCAGTGGGTTGAGAAATGTCTCTGGTTGGATAGCCACTTTCCAACATTTTACACTGTGCAAGGTAAGTGTAAATCACTGATGAAAAGCTAAGCTACAGGTGTAATTCTCCTTTATTTTTTATGATATCTGCTCTACCATTACTCAAAACTAATTTTTGAGGGTCACCCATGATCAGGAACAATAAAGGAGAACAATTTTCTTGCTGTTCTTTTCCCTAGTAACCTCACCTACTTGCAATACACTGATTTTCACCTCTTTGACTTCCAAATATGGGCTTTAATTTATCAATTTAAATACCTTTTTTTGACTTTACAACTCAGATTTTACAGTTTCCATTTTACTTGTGGTGCTTTGCTTTTACCTCAGACTTGGCATATCTTAAACTGTTTATCTGGCTTTCTCTTAACTCCCTTACTTTAGGTCAGGGTCTGCAAGCTTTTTCTTTAAAGGATCAGATAATATTTTAGCATTGTGGGTCAGTCACATAAGCCCACTGTCTCATCATCATCTTTTTAAAAAACCTTTTAAAAATGTAGAACCATTTTTAGTTTGCAATCTATAAACATAGGGATTTGTCCATTGATTGCAGTTTGTGGACCCCTAACTTAGGGTAACCTGATTATTGAAACTTTGTCATCTTCATCAAGTTACCACATAAATTTGTTTTTCATGGTATTTTTAAGTGTTTTGAATTGTACAGATTTGTGTTTATAACTTGTGTTCTGCTAGCTTAGGTAAAGTTCTAATTATCAGAGATATACTCTTTCTGTTGTGGAATTCAGAAAAGAAAAAGGGCAGTTACATAAAGTTTCCTTCTTTTACATACATATTTTCTTAAAAATGTGTTTATGGGTAGAATCCCTGAAGTTGAACATTAGATGTGTTTGTTCCAAGAAGTGAGTCTGGTTATAAAGAACTAAAAACAATGATAAAATTCTTTGTTGCGGCTTTTATTGCCAAATCTGCCTAGTCAGTGTTAAAGTTGGTGTCGCAGAGCAACCGCTCAGCCTCCTGAGAACAGAACTCCCCCCTCAACCCAACTGGGCCTATGAAAATGACCTGCAGAGGCCCCCGGCCTACTGCCTGTGGCTGCTTTTCTGTCCTTGCTCTCTCTGGAGAACATTTAGTTTTCCCCTAGGCCTTTGAAAGTTTTGAAACAAGCAGTTGATAATGCTGATTATCATATTCTTTATCCTTGAGATCTAGGGGATTTCAGAATCTGGTGTATATAAATATTTCGGGGGGTGAGTTGATAATTTTTCATCTTAAAATGGACAGTGACCTAAAAGACTCTAGTGTCTACCAATTCATTAGGGCAATTCTGCTAACATCTTTTTTGCAACACTTTTAGTTACTGTTACGTTCAGTGTATAGCTTCCCCGCCATTTGTGTCAGTGGCATTTTACTGTACTTAGAATTAAAATTTGAATCTTGAGAATTTTTATTATTTTAACTTTGATAAATATATTTAAATTTTCTGGAGTGGAAGGATGTTAGTCTAAACCAGTAATTTGTGATAGTGCTACCATGCTTCTCCTGGTGACTAGTAAAAGATGACTTAATGCATTAATGTTAGCTCTGTTTAGGTTCTTCTTAATGATAAATACCTTATCATAAAAGGAATAAGCAAAGTTGACCTAGTATTTTTTGAACAAATACATCTTTCCTAGATCCCTTAATGTTTGTTTAAGGTTTTGTGGGAGATTATAATTGTGCTATGCAGTCTGGATTTTGGATTTTAATTTAATGTATATCCTAGTTTTTTACTGATGCAAATCTGAAACTCATTTTTTTTTTTTTTTGGTCCAGATGGAGATCTTATAACAATTTTTGATAGTTCTGACCTTTCCTTTGCAATTCAGTGCAGTAGAATACTGAAACTGACACTATTTGGTAAGTGGTAAACTTGCTAAAAAATTTACTATTTTATTCATTGTATTTTTACTAAAGCCTTTCTAGCTCTTTTCCTTTTAAAGATTCAGAATTAAATGATATGTTTTTGGCTATATTAGAATTTTTGAATTATTAAAGCTTAATTATATATGTAATTATATATAATTATAATCATAAATAATTATAATCATATATATAATTAATAGAAAATAGTCGTGTTAAAAATTCCCCATCTGCCTTAGTTACCCTAAATAGTAATCTGTGGGACACTGGCCTCATCTGGCCTTGGTGTTACTCGCTTCATGGTGGCTGCCTGTTTCCTGTGGCAGACCCTGCTACTAGATGTTTCTTCACCCTGTGGGGAAAAAGCAGGGAGCTAGGTTTGTGCTCACCTGAGAACCCAGTGTCTCCTTATCGCTGTACCTCTTGTACCTCTTCAAGTTTTTCCTTGAAGTGGTGGAGAGTTTCCCCTGCATTCTGACAACGTTGAACCCTGTGACTCTGGAAATGTTGAACTTGAACCTGAATCCTGAGATTCTAGAAACCCATGGCTAAGGAAATTGCCCCACCCCTTTGTGTTCCTGAAAGGGTTTATAGCAAGGAACCACCTTCCCCATGTGATTTAGATATGACTCATGGATGCCCCCTTGTTTTTCTATGACAGGTTCAGACAGACCCTTCAAATTCCCATTATTTTTGCCTGATACTTGATTAACTAAACTCATTGTACTCATTGACCAAGGTGGACAAAATACTGGCTACCTTGACCTGACCAAGCTTTTGTTAGTCTTCCCTCTTTCCTCCAGGCCCCTAAAGCTTGACTCACCCTCAGCCTGGGCCAGCATACAGCCTCTTCTTATCCACCACTCCTGAAAATAGGCTGACTTCAGTCTAAAACATTCTCTGATCTGCAGTGTGATCACTGCCCCCTCCACACATTCATCCCATGTCACCACAGCTAGTTCTTTCCAACCTTTGTTCCCTACTCCCTATAAAAGAATGTCTAACTGATCTTGGAAACAGTTGCAGATACGAGTGGTCAGAGAGTTTCCTTTATGGCAGTAGTCACGCCGTCACCCCACACATCTCATTGTGATAGTCCCTTTATTCTTGGAATAATTTCTTACAGTAAAGTCTTTCTGTACCTTAAAAAAAGTAATCTATGCTGCTTACATAAATTTTCCAGGATTGAAAATAATTCTAGCATTAAAACTACCTTTAAATTTTGTTCTTGAAGAATATATAAGTATTTTTTTATAATATAATATGTTTTTACTTATTCTCAGGTCCTAACAGATAGGCCTAATACGTTAGACATTATTTTTTAAGGAGTACTTAAAGATTAAAGGTAGTTCTTATAAAAATCAAATATAGGACTACTTTTAATATTTTAGGTTTTGTTTCCTTGTAGATTATAACATATTTGCAAGGCAGAACTCTTATGGGACAAGATAGAAATTGTTGCAGAGTTAAAGTGCTTTCAAGATTATGTGAACAATAAAATGTGGACACTTTTTCCTAAATGTTTTGTTCAGACTTTAAAGAAATTATATGGCACTGAACCATAACAGTTCCATAAAGTATGATTATGATTAGTTGATTTAATTTGTTTTTATTTCATCTCCATCTAGGAAGGGTGAATGAATCAGACTTTAAAATGCTAATAACAAAAACTGTTTAGAACATTTTAAAATAATATATATTGTTTTAAATAATATTGAATCTAAATTGTTTACCACTCTCGGCCAACTACCAGGCATGTTAGATAAACCGAAAGCCCCCCCTTCCAGAAACATTGAGGATGTGCTAGGTAAATACTACAAATACAGTTTTTGAATTATGTACCTGTGCTTAGGAGAGTAAAGGAAGTGTCCAGGGAACCAAAATAGATGGAATTAAAAAAACAGCCTGAAGTACCAAAGCTGAGGCTCGGGGTGCTTTTGGTGATTATAGCGAAGGTTTCAGTCTGCATAATCTGAGGGCCTGGCATTTCTGTGTGTATAGGCCTTGGGTCTTAGACCCTCAATGGGCTCTACTCTCAAAAAGGAAATTACAGGGGAAAAATACCTCTTTATTAATAACAGGAGAAGTCAAGGAAATGATACAGGAACTCTCATGTCCTGGGCTGTCAGGGATTTGTGCAGGCTCCCTTAAGAATTCATAACCATGTCCTTAGGTGGGTTGGGTTTAAATTTAAAATATCTGCCCAATTTGGGAACTCTCAAGTCCAGATATTACCATAAAACAATAGCAAGAAACAACTGCAAAAATCTCTCTGGAACAGTATGTTCTTAATCCAGGTCACACAGGCTTTTCACAGGTAGAATCCTGTTGGTGAACTGAAGAGTTCAGAACTGGTAAGACACATGAAACAATCCATGTGAGGGAGAAACAATGGATACAACTAATAAAATTAGATTTCTGAGAACTTTAATTAATGGAAGTAACATCTATAAAATGTGTTAAAGTTACTAAGACATGAAAGAAATAAGAATATAAGAACAAGGCACTATGAAAAAAAATAAACTGATTTAAAATAGAACTCGAGTTAACTTTTGGAAATGAAAAATATAATCATTGAAATTAAATACAAAGTGGGCAGGTTGAATAGCAGATTAATCACAGCTGAAGAGGGAATTAGTGAACTGGAAGGTAATCCACAGAAATTACAGAACAAAGAACAAACAGACAGAGATGGAGAATAGGATATGAGAAAATGAGAAGGTCCAGCCTATTTCCATTAAGACTTTAAAGAAGGAGATAGTGGAGGAATGGAAATATGTGAGGAAGAAATAGCTAAAGAATTTTTTAGAATTATATAAAACATGTAAACCCTCTGATTTATGAGGCACAGTGAGTTCTGAGCAGTGTAAGTAAAAGTAAATCTCCAGTGGACATTTGTCATGAAGCCGGAAAATATATGACAGAGATAATCTTAAAAACCTGAGAGAATAAAATTGATCACCTACAAAACAATTACGCTGTTAAGACTTCTTCATAGTAATAATAGATGCTGTAGAAAATAGAATAACATCTTTAACTGTTCAGAAAATAAATAGAAAAGTAGCATTCTGTAGTTTGTTAAACTTCAGGAATAAGGGGAAATAAAAACATTTTCAAATAGACTGAAAACTTGTAACTCATGGACCGTTGTTAAAAGAATTTTTAGCTATGGTTTTTCAAAAAGAGGGAATTGAATCTAAAAGATTGGAGAAAGACACAGGAAATTGTAAGCAAATAAACTGGTTAACATTTATAAATTTAAATGATCGCCTATTATAAAAATCACAGTTTTATGAATAAAAACAAGATGGAACAAAAATACCTTGCAGTACTTACATGTAAGACAGGAGAGGATAATAGGAATTAAAATATTTTAAAGAGTTGTATTGTTTTATCTTATGTATTATGAGGAAGGGATACAGATTTTTTGAGTATACATGAATATTTATTAAAGTAGACCATATACTGGATTTTTCAACAAATTAAGTATCAGAGATGTCCTAGAGAGTATATTCTCTGGCCTCATTAGAAACCACTGGACAAAAAAGATAACCCAGTTTCCATACTTTTGAAGATAAAAATATGCTTTTAAAGTAAGAGAAGAAATCATAATGGGAATTAGAAATAAGTGATGACTTCTACATAACAAGTCTGTAGAGTATGCCGAAGCTAACTTATAGGGATCTTTATAGCCTTAAATTCAAAAGGGCAAAGTAAGTCCAAATAACTTGGAAGAAAATAGTAAAGAGCAGAAATAAACTAGAAGTCAGGGTATTGAAAGCATCAACACTTTTTAAAAGATAAAATTAGCAAATCTATATTAAGATTAGTTAAGGAAAAAGAAGGCAAAAATAAGCAATATTAGAGATAAAAGGTCATAACTATAAAATATGGCAGAACTTTAAAAAATCTATATTATGACTACTATGAATAACTTTCAGTTGGAAAACTCAGATGACTTGGACAGTTTCCTAGGTGAATTTAATATATAAGTTTCAAAAATAGCATATTTGGTTGTCCCAATTAACATTGAAGAAATCAAACCAGTTATTCTACTAAACATTTAAGCAACAGTTGATCTCAAATTGTACGAACTATTCCAGAGAATAGGCAAATTGGGACGGTGCAGTAACTCATTTTATGAGGCTATATAACTTTAACATGAACGTGGACAACAGTGTGGTGATTGCTGGGGGGAGGGGAGTATAAGGGGACTAAATGAAAACTGCCCAAGGAAAATGCAGACTAGTCTCACATAAACATAGACACAAAGTACTAAATAAATTCAGCAGCGAATATTAAAATATATCATTGCCAAGATTGTTCCTCTTAGGAGAGTACAAGATTGGTTCAAATAGTGGTATTAATACCACTTTCCATTTAACAGGTTAAAGGGGAAAAACAACCATCTCTAAAAGAAAAAGCATTCCTACCTCCATCATGTTAAAAAGTCACAGCAAACTAGAAATAGAAGGAAAGTCTTTAACCTTTTATGTTGGGCAACTGTCACAAAGAACAGCTGCTATATACCCTAATATAAAAGGATTATAAAATATAACTAAAATACTAATTGTAATTATAACAGAAGGAGATCAAGCTAATGACTGTTACAGAAAAATTATAAAATTGTAATTTAATCACTAAGCAGGGGCGGTTGAGTTTTGAGGAGAGGTAGGGAGATTTAATTACTACTGTATTTTATTTCTTAATGATTAGGAGCAAAGATGGAAGAATGTTAAGATTTAATGACTATATTTAATGTATTTATCTTTTTATGTGTTCGAAATAATTTATTAAAGTCATAAAATATACTCACTAATAAGAATACATAATTATGGAATAGGGAATTTAAATTTTTAATTGGGTATTATATAACACATGTTATTCCAGAAACCACTAAGTAGATGACTTTAGATAATAGGCTGTATTAGGGATATACGAGGTCTGTCCAAAAGAAGTCCAGCCATTGTTAATAATATAATGAGAATGGTTTGGGTGACATTGACGTAACCTGGCAGCCGAGGAGAGTGGGCTGGATCCAGCGCATGCATGGGCAGTAGTAATGCCTTCAGTGTACTAGTCAGTGGGGGCGGTAGACACTTGAGTGAGCCTGTGTACTGTGTGGCTGTCACATTCAGAGTGACTGAGCAAGTAGAGCAATGAATCTGTGTCAGATTTTGCATTAAGCTTGAACATTCCTCCACGGGCACTATTCAGATGATTCAGAAGGGCCCAGCGCAGCTATGGGCAACTAGTGATTAGCAGCTTCATCACGACAACGCACCTACTCATGCATCACATTTCATGCAGCGCTTTTTGACAAAACATCAAATCACCCAGGTGACTCAGCACCTCTTACAGCCCAGATTTGGCACCCTGCAACTTCTGGCTTTCCCCAAAACTTAGTGGGGGATGGGGTTGGGGGATGGAGGTTAGTTGATAGAGGGATTGAGCAAAAAGGAAAAAGGACTCATGGACATGGACAACAGTGTGGTGATTGCTGGGGGGAGGGGAGTATAAGGGGACTAAATGATAATGGAAGAAATACAATAAAAATTAAATAAAAATTTATAAAATGAGCATAGGAGAGTCAACCAAAAGAAATAAAAATAAAAAAGTAAAATCACCTTTGAAAGGGAGGAGATTTCAGATCTTGATGAGGTTCAGGAAAATACAACGGGTCAGCTGATGGCGACTGGCTGAACCGTGTGAAGTCCCAAGGTACCTAATTTGAACGGGACTGAGGTGTTGTTGCCCTATGTACAGTGTTTCTTGTGTCTTGTATCTTCAATAAATGTCTCTTATTTTTCATATTAAATGGCTTGATACCTTCTGGACAGACTTTGTATATGCTGGGTTCTTAAAAGTTTTGGATCATTGTGCTTCAAAAATGGAATAGGGAATTCCATCAATGTGCTTCAGCCAGAGACCACAAGTATCACAGCTATAGTTGAACAAAGTTGGGTGTATTTTGCATTAATTTTGTATGTATAGTCTTAAGTTAAAAAAGGACAAAGTAAGCTCAAATAACTTAGAAGGAAGAAAATGATATAGAGATGAACTAGAAGTCAGGGAATTGACTTATGAAACCTCTTTCAAGATTAGTTAAGGATAAAAAGGCACATATAAGCAACATTAGAAATGAAAAGGGGCATAACTACAAATGCTTTTGAGGTCAGGGAAAATGAACACCATGGAAAACAATGGGCTGTCTCAGTAAAAGTGTATTAGGATTTCACATAGGTCTTAGGCTTGTATTAGGTGATTTTAGGCAAGGTTCAAGGAAGTGGGGCTTTGCTCTAGATTGGATGCTCTAAGGAAGTGGTAGGGATGATCCTGTGATTGGGCATCTTATTCTTACCCGGAAGGAGGGAGGAATGAATTGAGGCAAAAGTTAAAATTGTTAAAACAGCAGCAGTCAGTCACATTAGCCAAGGATGTTTGGTCATTTTTGTGGTTTGATCAGTGTTGTTTTTGTCTTGAGTTCTCACACGATTATGGAGTGGCTTTGTTTTTGTCTTAATCACGGTAACCGAGTGATCTGTTCTGATTGTTGGTGTTCTTTGAAATTGTTCATGTTCAGCAAGAGAATAGCACAGCCTATTTGTGAGGGCCTGGCCAACCTCTAGCCACACTAAGGTGTGTCTTACAGTGCTTTTCTCTTTCTCAGATATTAGAGAGAAACCAGTAATACTCAGTAAAAGCCAGTAATTAATTGATATAGATAGGAGACGATATTGAATTTCCTCATAACTATATATAGTGTATGTGTAAAATACTGGTGGGCTGTGTTCTAAAAGCTTATTTAGTGGTTTGATGTTTGAAATATATTTAACAGAAATTCCCCCTGAACCTTTATTTTCAAGTAGATTTCCTTTTCTGATATGATACCTTAGGAATTTGTATATATGTGTACTGGCAATGCATAAAGCATTTTATTTTAATTTTTGAACTCGTATCTTGAGGTTTGCATTCAGAGCCTTGTACCGAAGATGTGTAATTTCTATTAAATTATATTAAAGTTTTCTATAGATTTTAATTTATTGTACTGCAGTTGAATTCTTCTAAAAAGCCTTTTTAAACAGTATGGTCTAAAGCATAGATTTGGCATCAGCAAAGACTGATGAATATTTATTCTTTCCTAAAACTAAATTATTAGCAATAAAGAATTCTTACCTTAAAAAGAGTTACTATTCAAAGATACCTATAGATATCTTGTTTGATTTTGTTTCACTTTTTAAAGAAATTTTATTTATCTTGTTGCATATTATTCTG
The DNA here is from genome assembly GCA_004026545.1 of Mormoops blainvillei. NCBI lineage: Eukaryota > Metazoa > Chordata > Mammalia > Chiroptera > Mormoopidae > Mormoops > Mormoops blainvillei. The sequence goes on from PVJD01004705.1 coordinate 76,785, forward strand.
TTGATACACTTATTCAAAAACATTTCCTAATTTTAAGCAAAATTTTTATTCCAGTTAATGGCCAACCAAGACCCCTTGAATCAAGTCAGGTGAAATATCTCCGTCGAGAACTCATAGAACTTCGAAATAAAGTGAATCGCTTATTGGATAGCTTGGAACCACCTGGAGAACCAGGACCTTCCACCAATATTCCTGAAAATGGTAGACTGTGAACCCATGTTTTTCTGATTTATTCTTACTTTTTTTTTTTTTTTTTTTTGCAGATTTTTTTTAACTCTTCAGTAGGAATAGGATGGCACTCTCATTGTCACGCCCTGTTCTTGCCTCTTTGTACTGGCATTCATGTGTGTGTTCCCAAACCTGGCGGTTGTTCATTAGGGTTCCCTGGAGATTTTATTACACCAGTTCCTAGATCTTACAGACCCCCGGAGGACAGGGCCCAGGAATCCCATTTTTAAAATGCTTTCTGGGTGATTGTTTTACAACTAGTCTAAGATTCCTATGTTTGTGACATAGGTCAGTTTTCAAACCCCTTTGTCCCTTGAACTCTTTTCAGTATAATAGTTAATGAACCTTAGGAATTGAAATCATTTCATTTCAATTGGTATCAAGTAATTACAAGAAAAAAATAAGTCTAGATTAGTATATTCAAATGGTGTATTGTAAAGATTATCTTAAACACAATTTTTAATTATAAGATGCAAAGGAAAATTCATTTTTTTCCATTTTATAGATGACATGTACTGTTTATATTAAGATAAAGCAAGATTTATCAGCAAATTTGGAACTTACATAATTTTGGGACCAAACATATTTTATAAGTAAAGTGAAATTTAAGTATGTATTATGAATTAAAAGTATATTTAAAAAAATCTGCTTTTCTCAACTTTTAATATTTTTAGATGTTGCACTTAAAATAAATAAACTCTTTAGAATAATTGTTGTGTTTGCTTATAAATTTTACATGCTTAAATCTGTTACTGAGTCTGGATGACTGCATATAAGAGGCTTAATAGAAAATGATTTTGTGGAGAAGTGGTGTCATATAATCCCTTGCTACATTTAATTTCTGAGATAGTTTATTATTTGACCCCATTCAAATTTTGGAGTTTTTGTTTTCCTTTCCTTAATTTAGTTATAGTTTAAATAAAGATGCATTTTTCATAGTTTCTCTTTTCTTTCTGCAGCCACATGGAACTGTGTTACTGGTAGTGCTCAATAAATATTTGGTGATTGATAAGTAATTCCTAGTTCTACCTCTGTATTTCAGAACATATTGGAGATTTGCTGAAATACTATAATGAGATTCTTCAGGCCTCTTTATGATGAAACTTTTTATATTTCAGGTCAAAGCAAATTGTCTTTTTTGAACTTTGTCTCCAAACAAAAACTCCAAATTAGGACAAGGACCTGAAGAAAACTTTTGATCATTTTCCCAGAAGAATTCATAGATGCTGACACAACATTTGCATATAATTTCATGGGGTGTAAACATCTGTAGAATAACTTGAAACGTAGATAAAAATTCAACAAGAACAGTCAGTACTGTGCAGAAGTAACCGGCAGTAACCTACATTCTGCTCCAAGGAATAGAATTATAACCTTTTTTGGTTTTGGTGAAATGTCCTTTTTGTTCTCACTTACTACTTGCCACTAGATTGACTACTTTTCTTTATCAGTTTTTTATTTCCATGTTTTCATGTTTACTTCTTACCTATGTACTTTATTTTTAGAGGTGGTTGTAATTTATTTTTTACTCCCTCTCCTGTACTTAGTAAGATCACTTTCCTCTTGACCACCTGCCTTGTATGAGATTCCTAAGCTTGTAAGCTCTTACTTAAAACATACCCTGATTTAATAATCTTCTCAAGGAAAATAGCATAAAATAAGCCAAAGAAGCTACATCAGAAATTGAAAGTCTGGATCACAAAACTGTCAGTCATCTGTCATACTCTTTAGAACCATGTGGCTTGCTCTAAACCAGAAATGTGCAGCTACCTATGTTTTTCAGTGCTTTATCTCTGTAGTGGCTCATGGACACTTGTTTCCTCTATGAGGAAGATAATGTGTAGGCTACCTTAGATACTGGATTGACCTGTTGCAGTAGCTCTAGCAGCTAATGGAACAACTAGTAGGTGGGTGGACATATATTGTGTTTTCTGATAGATTTAGTTTGCAGTTAGTAAAAGGATGCATAGGTAGTGGAAGGTAGTAGTGTGAGGGGGGATAATTCAGAAGATTGATGTGATATGCTCTTGGGGTGTAGCCTTGGAATTAGAAGAAGGAAAATTGCTGAGGAAGATGGATTACTTCTGGTCTTACTTTAAAGGACTATTTATAGGAGTTTTCTTCTAGGAATTTTGGAAATACTAGTGTAACCATTGGAATGGTAGGTATAAATGAGAGCTGCAAGCCCATGTTTGCTTACATTCCCCTTAGTACTTAATGGTTTTGAGAAATTTTAAAAAATTTATTTAAATGTATTTTTTATAAGATAAATTTTTCCTCGATTAAAGAGGTGATCTAATAACTGATATTCATTTACTTCCTTGGTAACAGAAAAAAATGAACAATTACCTGTTAATTGAGTAAGTGGTTAGCAATATTCGTTTTACCTATATATTTTTGTTTTGTTTTTGATGTCTTTTTCTTGGTCTCATGTTTCTGTTTGTAAAAGATAGGTTATTCTTGAAACCCTTTTCTTTTACAAAGTGGTAGTATAAATGCCTATCGAGCACCTTGGTATCCATGGAAGAAAAGCATGGTTTTAAATTTACCCTGCTCAAAATGTTTAAAATCTTATTTTTCTATTTTAAAACTAATTTATTATAGAAAAATGTAAACCTGTGCAAAAGTAGACATAATACCGTAATGAATCCCATGAACCCACACCCAACTTTAACAGTTTATCAAGTCATAGCATCATGTCATATATACTCCCATACACTCAATCCCTCCCATAGTATTTTGAGCAAATCACAGACACATATGATTTCATCTGTAAGGATTTAAATAATAAGTATTTTAAACAAAGATATAGCAAGTTAAAAGCATGTGTTTAATGTATTGAAAGGCTTGGAATGTCCGTGTAATTTAGTAGTGGATTAATAGACAAGTAGAAATAAAACATAAAAGTTGATAATCATAAATTTAGTTAATATCTTCTCCTTTTACAGAATAAAGCAGTCATTCAGTATGTATCTGATATTAGGATACAGGTCTTGGTGCTCCACAAAAAAAGATAAAGTAATTCTATTTGTGAAGGAACTTGAAGAGCTTGTATTTTTTTTTCTCATCTAATAACTCTTAAGGGAGAATGTTGATACAGTTTTTTGAAAAAGCTGTTATTTATGTTGTATTTCTTTTTGATGTTTTTCTAATTAAAAAAAACTATATAAAGAAGAAAGTAGAATTATCTGTAATCCTGCATTCAGAAATAACTTTTAACAGTTCAGACTATATGCACATGTGTCGAGCGTGGGGAAAAAGTAGGTTTACAGTAGTATGTATGGAAAATAATATAATAAATAATAATAGAGGAATAAACTGTTTGACATACTGAGAACTGTAAACCTACATTTGCCCCACCCTGTATTTCCCTATCTTCCGTTTGTTAGCCTTTAGTGAGTATAGGTAAAATCGAAACAAGTTTTTGTTTTTCCCTTTTACAGATACTGTGGATGGTAGGGAAGAAAAGCCTGCTGCTTCTGATTCTTCTGGAAAACAGTCTACTCAGGTTATGGCAGCAAGTATGTCAGCTTTTGATCCTTTAAAAAACCAAGATGAAATCAATAAAAATGTCATGTCAGCGTTTGGCTTAACAGATGATCAGGTTTTAGGTAAGTTAGTTTCTTCCTCCCATCCTTCATTTCGTCTCTCTTCTCTTCTAGAAGGATAATTTGGGTGTAGTGAAGTGCACAAATGTTAAGATTCAATATATTTTACACATGTATATACCTATATAAAACACCATCTAGATCAAGGTGTAGATGATTTCTAGCACCCTGGAAAGCCACCTTATGCGCTCTCCCAGTTAGTAAAATGCTCCTCTTCATAGAATAACCACTGTGTGGTTTAGGAAAATTTTATTGAAAGAAGAAATAAGAAATCTTACTTTAACAAAATCTGAACCATTTGATAATATTTCATATTTGTTTCAGGATTTAAATTATATTTGATGTCTTTGTCTTCTGATCTGAAGTTAGAGAAATTTAAATTTAAATGTCGATTTCTGGTTAAGTTGCTTTAGTGTATAAAGTGCTGTAATATGAATTTTAAAAAATATATATTTTGATTATGCTATTACAGTTGTCCCAGTTTTACTCCCTTTGTCCCCCACCTCCCAGTACCCCTATTCCCTCCAGTAACCCCCACACCCCACCCCACTTAGTTCATGTCCATGGGTCATGCATGTAAGTTCTTTGGCCTCACATTTTCTATACTGTTCTTAACATCCTCGTCTATTTTGTACCTACCAGTTATCCCTGCACTTTTTCCCTGCACCTTTTCCCCCCATTCTCCCCATTCTCCCCCTTCCCCCTCCTAGCTGATAACCCTCCTCGTGATCTCCATATTTGTGATTCTATTCCTGTCCTGGTTGTTTGCTTGGTTTGTTTTTTCAGATTCAGTTGTTGATAGTTGTGAACTTGTTGCCATTTTAATGTTAACAGTTTTGATCTTCTTTTTCTTATGTCCCTTTAACATTTTGTATAATAAGAGCCTGGTGATGATGAATTCCTTTAGCTTTACCTTGTCTGGGAAGCACTTTATCTGCCCTTCAATTCTGAATGAGAGCTTTGCTGGATAGAGTAATCTTAGATGTAGGTCCTAGCTTTTCATCACTTCGCATACTTCTTGCCAGTCCCTTCTAACCTTCAAAATTTCTTTTGAGAAATCAGCTGACAGTCTTATGAGAACTCCTTTGTAGGTAACTCTCTGCTTTTCTCATGATGCTTTTACGGTTCTTTATCTTTCATCTTTGGTATTTCAATTATGATGTGTCTTGGTGTGATCCTCTTTGGGTCCATCTTGTTTAGGACTCTGTGCTTCCAGGACTTGTATGTCTCTTTCTTTCACCAAATTAGGGAATTTTTCTTTCATTATCTTATCAAGTAAGTTTTTAATTTCTTGTTGTTCTTCTCTTTTCAGCATCCCTATGATTCGGATGTTGGTATGTTTGGAGATATCCCAGAGGCTCCTTAGTCTGTCCTCATTTATTTGAATTCTTTTTTCTTCTTGCCATTCTGCTTGATGCTTGTTTCTTCTTTATGTTCCAAATCATTCATTTGATTCTATTTCATCCCCTCCACTGTTGGTTCCCTGTAGATTTTCCCTTGTTTCACTTAATGTAAACCTTTATTTCTCCCTGGGTTGTTTTTTTATGCTGTTGCCATACTCACTGAATTCTTTGAGCATCCTAATAACCAGTGTTTCATGTAGACATCTGATAGGTTGGTTATCTCCGTTTTGTTTAATTCTTTCTCTGGAGTTTTGTTCTGTTCTTTCAGTTGGACCATATTTCTTTGTCTCCTCAATTTGGCAGCCTCCATGTTTGTTTCTGTTTATTAAGTAGAGCTGCGTTGACTCCCTGTCTCAATGGCATGGCCTATTTTAGAAGAGCAGACCTATAAAATGTGTGGGGCAGTGCCTTAGGTGATTGCCAGGGTAGGGCAACCCGTTTCACTGCTTTGTGGCTCTCTGTGAGGGAAGGGCTTGGAGAGGGGACAGTGCTACTGCCTGGCTTCTGAAGGTTTGCCCGGGAGGAAGCCGTCCCCCTGTTGTTTGCCCTGTTTCTAGTCGCTTCATTTCCTCCCCATATGCCACTTGTGCCCTTCCAGTTATTCCTCTGGTGCTGAATTCCAGAACGGGTGGGTCTTTGTAAGTCCTGAGTCTGTGTGGGCCCTTTAAGAGGAGTATCCTGATTATCCAACAGTTTCTTCTACCGCCCCAACCCCCACCAGTTTTTACAGCCAGAAGCCATGCGGATTTATCTCCCAGGGCGCTGGAGCCCTGGGCTGCTGGGTAGTCTGGTGTGGGGGCTGAGATCCCTCACTCCTGAGGTAGCCCTCTTGATTTTAATCCACCACACGTGAATGTGGGACCACCCATTCTGCCACCTTTCTGTGCCTCTCCACCTCTATCCATATCTCCACCCCTCCTCCCTGTCTGGATGAATGTAACTTCTTTAAATCCTTGGTTGTTGGACCTCCATACAGCTCAATTTTCTGACAGTTTGGGGTGATATTTGTTTTGTAGTCCAGTTGTAATTTTTTTGAAGTTGTGCAAGGAGTTGAAGCGTGTTTACCTACACCTCCATCTTGGCTGGAAGTCTCAGGATATATGAATATTTTAAATCTTATAACAACACCTATACTGTGATTTCTTTTTATTTTTGTCATCATTTCTTCAACATTATTTATTTACTTTTTTTGCTTTTATCTCTTTCGGGGTTCCATATAAATTGGAGAGCTTAATATTGTCCCATGGATCTCTGAGGTTCATTTTTTCCCCCCTCTTTTTTTCTTTCTTTTCTTCAGATTGGATGATTTCTTTTGAACTCTTTTAAATTCACCAATCTTGTTTGCCATTTCCAATCTGCTGTTGAGTCTTTCTAGTGAATTTTAATTTTGCTTTTAGCTCTAGAATTTCCGTTCGGTTCTTTTTATAGTTTTTTTTTTTCCTGTTGAGATTCCTTACCTTTACATTCATTAAGGTTATTTCCTTTTAATTCATTGAGCGTATTTTTGTTTAGCTCTTTAAAAATATAATAGCTGCTCTGAATTTTTTGTCTACTATATCTAACATGTGGGCTAATTTGAAGTCAGTTTCTTTTGCCTGCCTTTTTTCCCCTGAGTATGGGCACATATAAAAAATTTTTTTTGCATGCCTGACAGTTTTTTATTGAAAACTGGACTCATGGTTATTATTAATATGTTGTAGTGACTTCGGATTTTTTTTAGGTTCTTTTGGGGATTATTTTGTTACTGTTGCTGTAACGGGGAGTTAACTTATATGGACTGAAACTACTTGTTCTGTTTTCCTTTGGGATATAGTAGCAGACATCTCTACTCAGATCTTTCATCTCTAGGTGTTGCTTTTTTTTCTGAGCACTTTTCAGTGTCTCTCCCCCCTCATAACTCTGGTCAGCTGGGGATTTCGAAATGAGCTTATGCTCAGATTTTATGTCTTACTCCTTTGGTGGGGCCTCTCACTTCTTGGCCAGCCATGAAGTTAACACTGTGGCTTTCTGTTGTTGGAGCCGCAGAGATCAGGACTTGCAATTCTTACCCATTGTAATTCCATTGGTGGTAAACTTTTTTTCAGATTTCTGCTGACATTTGGTTGACTTCCATTGATTTTTATATAGTAGTTTTCTTCTATTTTGTTTAGGTTGGTAGTTGTTACCTATGAGAGTGTTACCTGACCACTTTACTTTGCCTTTATCAGTAACTAGAAATATAGTATTCAGTCTATTAATTTTCTTTTTCTTTGGTACTCTTAATGGGATTATTCACTAAAGGGAATTGTGTGAAATTCTGAAGAGACACATATTTGTATATGATGCAAATATGTGTCTGATGCAAAAGAAGACACCAGACAAGTGGCACAGCTGAAAAACACTATTTTAAAGCCACTGAAATGAGTTACTATTACAGCTTTTTAATATTGAGGATTTGAGAAATGCCAGATAGAGGAGAAAAAGAGTTATATGTGAGATTAACCTTAAAAATTTTTATTAGAATACAGTATATGCCAGACTAGAATATTAATACAGTTCACATTATTTGAAGACCATTTTTCTGGTAGCTTTGTATGTTGAAGTAGAAAAAACTGTACCTATTGAAAATGCCAGGATACTTTGTAGTTACCAGGTGTGATGTGGTGAAAAACTTGTCTATAATAGTGAACATGGACATAGGAATGGGAGATGAAGTATTACAAAGATTGAATGAGCTGCATTAAGTAATAGATTACGTACAGGGAGAAAAGAAGGATTGAAATAATATATATTTTAAGAATAATAACAGTGTCTTGTGTAGGAGGGATGTGTATATGAACTTATCAACATGTATATAAATGTCAGTGAAGTGGTGGTACACAGGAGCAGTTGTTCATCAGTTTCTCATGTATGACCACTGCTGTTACCCTAGTTGAGGCTTTCATCAAACCTGGACTGTCAGCTGCCAACTGTGTGCCTGATACAGTACCAAGTTCTGGGATATACCAGTGCAAGGGGTAAATGTTTGCCCTCAAGGAAATTAGTCTGCTAGTATTTATATGGAAGTTTGCAAGTGGTAATCACTTTCATAAGCTCTTGCTAAATAATCACTTTTATAAGCAGTAGCTAACTTATTCTTACAGGAACCTTATGAAATAGGAATTAGTATTTTTTTTTTTAATACAGATGAGAAAACTGAGCAACAGAATGAGATTAAGTAACATGCCCAGAGTTATACAGCTACTAAGTGACAGTACTGGGATTTGATCCCAGGCAGTCTGGCTCCAAAACCTGTACTTTTTAATTACTCTTCTATATTGTCCAAAGTAAAAGAACTTAAAGATGTAAACATATTGAGAGTGGTCTTCCTTATATCTTTTTTAACTGTCACAATATTGGAACATTAGTGAATTCTCTCCATTTCCTGCTTTGGTTATGATTTTGGAAGAATTTGAGTGGCTCCATGGATAAGAGAGCTAGGCCTTGTGAGGCAGATGAAAAGAATCACAAAGGAACCTGGCCAGAGAGCTTGTAGTCTAAGGAAGGCGGAACCTGCTGAGAAATACAAGGTAGAAGTTGGTCAGGGTCGTAATAAAAGTATACTCTATGGAAGTTCACAAGTGGGAAAAAGTATTTATGGGTGAAGAAGGCTTACTAGAACTGTGGAATTATAGCTGAGTTTTAAAGAGTGTTGTATTTAGATATGTGAAGATGGGACAGTGGAGGGAACAATGGTAAGTGCAATGGAGGCAGAAAAAAATACATTTTGGGACTGGGGATTAGATTAATTGAAGGGGGAATGTGAGAAGAGGAGTTGGGAGAAACAGTGTGTATCCTAAAATACCAAACTAGAGGGTTGAACTTTATTTATGGGTGGCGCAGACTCATTAAAGAACAAAAGGATACTTATGATTGATTGACAGAATAGATTGTGTAAAGTGGAGGATATTGGTATTGCAGAGATGAGTTTTGGTTTTTGAAGGAAGTGGTTACTGTTCTACAATTTATAGGGAAGGATTTCCAGTTTTAACTTTGGATTCTTAAGAGACAGAGCAAAGGAGAAAATAAAATGTACATTCACTGTAAAATGCTGCAAGTATTTTTGTGCTTATTCTATAGTACTTTTAGTCTCTTTTAACCAAACTGATGAATTGAGCTTGCTTGGGGAATGGTCTTGTATTAGAAACTGAACTGACTTTATAACCATTCAGGGCCACCCAGTGCTCCTGCAGAAGACCGTTCAGGAACACCTGACAGCATTGCTTCCTCCTCCTCTGCAGCTCACCCCCCAGGAGTTCAGCCACAACAGCTACCATATACAGGAGCTCAGACACAAGCAGGTCAGAGTGAAGGTAAAATAGAGCTTAGAGCACATGTGCAGAAAGGCACATGTGCAGAGATGTTTATTGTAGCATTGTTGGTAATGGTAAACACTTACATACACATTCATGCTATGAACAGAGTTGAGAGAGATTTTGATTGGTTGATAATGGTGTGTTTGGGAGTTAAAAAACCAAGTGGAACATTATGTCAGGTATGCTTCTGATTATTGAAAAGAAAGAAACCTGAAGTGCTTATATGCATAAAAATACAAGGTGAATGATCAGGAAAGAATCATACCAGTCATTCGGTCAGTGGTGACTGTGGGGTCAGAGGTGACCCATTGAGATGATGCTTTAGGTGCTATTTTCTTTCCTCTCCCACTCTCTTTTGCAACTGTGTATTATTTTTGTAATTTAAAAATATTTTAAAAATAGAGGTGAAGCATAACTTAAGTGTAGTTTTTTTGAAAGATAAAGAACCCTTTATACATGTGTGCAATTAACAATGTCTTTTTTTTTAAAAATTTTATTTATTGACATTTTTTAAAGAGAGTGTGAAGGGGGAGAGGGAGAGAAACATTGATGTGAGAGAGAAACATCTATCAGTTGCCTCCTGTATGCGCCCTGACCAGGGATTGAATCCACAACATATGTATGTTCCCTGACTGGTAGTTGAACCTGCACCCCTCTGATATGTGGGACAACGTTCCAACCAACTGAGCCCCCGGCCATCTGTTGAGGAAAAAAGCAGTGTATTTTAAAGTCAAACATTTTTTCTATAAATGATGTATCCTTGGATGAACAATTTAATCTCAATGGGTTTTGCGGTATTTTCTTACTGTTAATTCTGAAAAGTGTACTAATCCAGTGGTTTTAAGAGAATGTCTAGTCCTGAATGAAATATAAAGTGTAAGCTCAGTATTAATGTACAATATTATGATAAAAAAGGGTCACTGCCATATGTCAGCAGTTTTCAATCTTTTTCATCGTAGTGTACACATAAACTAATTACTAAAATTCTGCGGCACACCACAAAACATATTTTTTGCCAGTATGACAAAAAATAGGTATTTTGATTGATTTTTATTGATTTTTTAAAAGGAGACTTTTTAAAAAATCAGATGCCTATACTTGTATGTAAGGATTTCTGGCACCCAGAATTAACCGATCAGACGTAATCTTATGCAATGTGCCTAATTTTATTAATGTAACTGTATTATATAACTTATATTCTTATAGTTCAAGACAGAGCATTCACACCAGACAGCTGTTGCTGTATAGGCTGTTGTCATTTTTTTTTTGTGACTATCTAAGGAAAAAGAGGTCAGTGCCCCTGACTAAATAGTCAGGTATTGCATGTTTAAAATTTCTTGCGGCACACGCATTGAAAATTGCTATCATATGTGAAGGGAATTGAGGGGCCATGAGCTCAGAACAGCAGGCACTGAGGCACCTTGTTGAAACCCTTGGAGCTCTGTAGAACATAGCTAAGTATAGTAGCTTCCCCTTTTCCAGGGTTTTGCTTCCCACAGTTTGAGTTTCCCGTGGTCAGCTGTGGTCTTAAAATATTAAATGGAAAATTCCAGAAATAGTAATTTTTAAATTGCTCACTGTTCTGAGTAGCATGACGAAATCTTGAGTCTTCCTTTTGTCCACTGTACGTACCCACACTGTGTATGTTCCCTGCATGTTAGACACTTAGCGGCTGTCTTGGTTATACCTACTGTTGTGGTATTACATTGCTTGTGTTCAAGTAACCCTTATTTTATTTTATAATGGCCCCAAAGTCATTCCTGTAACTTTTATTACAGTATATGTTATAATTGTGCTATTTTATCATTACTTGTTATTAATCTCTTGTGCCTAATTTATAAATTAAACTACATCATAGGTATGTATAGAAAAGAAACATAAGGTACATAAGATATATATATATATAAAAGATACATAAGGTATATATATAAGAATAATGGTTGGGTTCTATACGTGCTTTCAGGTATCCATGGGGCATCTTGGGACATATTTTCCATAGAAAGTGGGTGGGAACTACTGTAGTTATTAATATCTAGAGTTCCTTCCAGGTATTAAAATGTTAGTTCTATGAATTGCCCACACATGAAAGTACCTTTAAAACTACACATTCCACTTTAAAACAAACACTAGGTGGTGCAATAACTATTTGTATAAAGGGGCCATGTGGTGGTACTATGTATTTTCCGTAACAGAAGCAAGTGACTGTTTAAAAAAAAAAAAGTCCTGGCCTAAGATGAACCAAGCGCTTTTGTAAGAGACGCCTAATCATACTGTGGCAGTGCTTTTAGAGTTTTCCCACTGGATGGATGCTAGCCATAGTTACTAGTAGGTGGCATTTTGCTGATGAATGAGTGGTCTGGGAAGAATTTCTTACTGCTTAAGCCTCTTCTCAGTCAGCTTTACTCACAGTGTTGCCTTTGTACTGAGATGCAACTGCCAAAACGGTAACAAACTAGAACTGAAGCAGAGGTAGGCTGAAACAGGGACGCAAAAGCAGATTTTGGGTATGATGGGAGTTTAATGGCTTGTATCAGGTCAACTAACATCTGTTTTGTTGTTGTTTTTGTTTCTTTTTTAATCCCATTTTAAACAGTATATACTATTATAGGGTGGCAGTTGGAAGGATAATTGTACCAAATAATGTTTCCTATTCACTTATACAGGAATGGGATTTAAGGTTACACTAACAATATCTCAAATTATTCTCTCAGGTTTGTTTTCACTGAAAATTTATTTCCAGATAGGTAAAATTTTAAAAATATGAAAATATATAGTGAAAATTCAGAAATTCTCTCTGTCACCACTGACCTCTTAGCACCCAATTTCCTTTTCTAAAGGCATCAGATTAACACTGTTTGATAGGCATTGAATCTTTTTAGGGTGGCATGTATTCCTTGCTAAAGGTGTTACTTTTTTAAATTTACATTAAAACACAATATAAAAAATTGTATGTTATTAATATGATATCAGTTAGTAGATGAGCATTCAGGAGATGAATCTCTAGATTAGTTCTATCCTAAAGAAATCCAATGGGAGTTGCAAAATTTAAAACTTTCTTTAAGCTGCATTCAAAAAAGATTTTAAAAAGGTAAAATTAATTTTAAATCATACATTATATTAAATCCAATATATCTAGTGTATCAATATGGAATATTTTTTAAAAGTTAACATTTTACATTCTTTTTTATTCATACTGCCTATTGGAAATCTGGGGTGTGATTTGAAACACTTAAAAACACAAACAGCACATCACAGTAGAGTAGCCATACTTCAGGTACATAGTAGGCATATGTGGCCATTACCTATTGTGTTAGATAGCTTGCTCAACTCTAATATGAGTTGTTTATAGATTCCCAGGATTATAAGCTACTTAAATGAGTACTTTTTGATGTATGATGTGCAATGAATGAGTCCCTAACATCACCAGTTTTTTAGATTTACTGCTGGTTATAATTTGTGCAGAATAATCAACATAAAAATCTTTTGCTAATAATTAATAAACATAGCAGTCTCTTAGAGGAGAATATGAAATAATAATTGAGTTACTTATGGAATTATAATTTTCTTTTCCAAGTATTTTAGTCATAATGTGTTGTGCAGTTAAAAAGATCAATAGTGTTGAATATCATGAAAAGAAACAAAATGGACAATCTTTCAGATAAACCAGGTGCCTTTGTTACTGGAAAACTATGGACAATTTAGTAATTGTCTAAAACATGTGTATGTAAGTGGTGAGGATACGGAGATGAGCACTAAAAATCACCAGAGACCAGGATGAATTGCCATTTGACAGTCCAGAAATGTGGGAAGGATATCTGTAAAATCATATTGATGAAACAAGTAGGCTTCTAATCATTTTATTTTGTAAATTTTGAAATATACATAAACGTAGAGATGAAGTACATCTGTTCCCCCTCACACACACATTAAAAAAATTTGCTGGAGTATTTAAATCGAATCCTGTACATGTTATTTCACTCAAATATTTCGGTATGCATGTCAAAATGATAATGTGAGATAAATGATTCAGTGTGAGAGGGACTATACATGGGAATGAATACATACATGTTTTTTTGTAACATAACCAGCATGTTGTTATTACAACTAAGAAAGTTAAATAATTCTTACTGTCAACACATACTATAGTTGACCCTTAAACAATATCAGTTTGACCTGTGTGGGGCCCACTATATTATACGGGATTTTTTTCAGTCTATAGTTGGCCCTTCCTATCCCCTGGTTTTGTATGTGCGAATTCAACCAACTGCAAAGTGAAAACAATATTTTTCACCTGCTGTTAGGAATCCTCTGACACCAAGGATGGACTGTATGTGTTCTATATCTATTTTATGTAAGGGACTTGAACATCTGCAGACTTCGTTTTCTTCAGGGGGTCCTGGAACAAATGCCCACAGATACCAGGGGACCACTGAAGCTTTTGGGGAGTCAAAGTTATACACGGATTTTTGACTTTTGCATTGAGGGAACGGTACCACCAACCCTTGCTTTGTTCAAGGGTCAACAGTAGTCTCTATTTCAATTTTCCTAATTGTCTCATAATTACCTTATTGTAATTGACAACTTGTTCAAATCAGGAGTATGACAAGGTTTAGATTTTTTATTTGATTATGTGTCTTAAGTCTTTTTTCAGTAGCTGTCACCCTTACATGTTTTCAATGTCAAAATTATGTATATTAATTTTATATTGCTGTGTAATAATTTACCCTAAAACACAGATGTTAAAAACATTTATTATCTCATATAGTTTCAGAGTCAGGGATCTGGGAGTAGCTTAGCTGAGTGGTCTCTCATGAGGTTGCAGTCACCTGAAGCTTAACCTGAGCTGGAGGATTTATTTCCAAGATACCTCCCTCTCATGGTTGTTGGCTTCAGTTCCTCACTACATGGACCTCTCTCATAAAACTGCTTAGGTAACGTCACGACATGGTAGCTTCCACCAGAGCGAATGGTCAAGAGAGTAAGGTAGAAGATGGCTGTCTTTAATGTCCTGTCCTAAAAAATGTCATTGTCATTTCTCCAAGATTCCATTGGTGCACAGGGTCAGCCCTATTGAGTGTGAGAGTAGACTATACAAGGCATTGGATACTTAGGTGTCTTTTGCTTATTCTTTGCTCATCTGTGTATTATGGGTTAGTATTTCTAATAAGAATGTAAGGGATATCAACCCATTGCCACATGCTGTTACATGTGCTGAAGTCACTGGGGGTCATCGTGGAGGTTGGCTACTACTGTGTGGAATAAAGTACCGCCCCAGAGATCTCATCATAACTTTTTGCTCTATGCTATTCTGTTTCTTCCCTTAGGTAACATAGTGTTTATTACTTTTATTTTATTCTACCATTGATTCTTTCTGAAAACATAATACACAAAGCATAGCTTATATATATTTTTACTCAAAGCATAGCTTACTCTAAACCATGTCTACACCTTGCTTTTTCACTTAAACAGTATATCCTGTAGCATATACTCCTTAGAAGTATGCGAAATTATTCCTCATTTTTGCAACTAAACACAGACTTTTTAGTTACATTTCAGAATACTGTGACAGAGAATTCCATTTTGGACTTGAATGAAGTGTGTTTAAAATAAGTAAAAGGAATGCTTTGCAGAGATAGGAATAAACCTCAAAACTTTTAACCCCAGGGTTGGCATTTTCATAATGGGTTTGCAGCAGATTAGGAAGAAACTAGTATGTATTTGCTTTAAGAATAGTTATGCCCTTTCAGTTAAAAAGTTAAAAAATATATATTTACTTTTAGAGAAAGGGGAAGGGAGGGAAAAAGAGAGGGAGAGAAACATCAATGTGGGAGAGAACCATCCATTGGTTGCCTCTCTCATATGCCCCGGTCAGGGGAAGAACCTGCAACCCAGGCATGTACCCTGACTGTGACTCTAACCAGCGACCTTTCGCTTTGTGGGATGATACTCAGCCAACAGAGCCACACCAGTCAGGGCCCTTTCAGTTTTTATTGAGGAAAACAATTATGCTCTTTCGAGTGGGAGTTCCTTAGAACCATGGATGGCAACAGTCTACAACATAGAGCCTTAATTTTGGCCTTTTCGATGATACCTAAGTTAATATTTTATTAAATGTGACAACGTGTACAAAACACTTTTTTAACCTAAAGCGCTATGCTTTCTGGGGTTCCAATTATAGTTCTTAATTAGCTGTGAGGTATTGACCTTGGGTAAGTTGTATAATCTTTCTGTATTTGACATAGGGATTGCTAATGAGGTTAATTTTTCTCTCATGTTTTTATTGCCTGTTCTTTGCTCATTTTTGTATTGTAGAGTTAATTGTTCTAATTTCTAAGAACTAGAACCCATTGTCATGTGCTGTACATATTTCTCCCCCTTGATTATCCTGGTCACTTCTGTTCTAAAATTTAGTTACAAAATACAATCCAGGATTAAAGTGGTATCTTCTAAGGTGGTTAACTTGTATACTACCATTTGTGCCAAGTCTTAAAGTATTACAAAAGCATTTAAGAAACTTTTGTCGGTTTTTTGTTGTATTTGGGAAGAGAATTAATAGCTTAGAAACAGCTAAACAAAATTTATTTCTCTCATAAAAAGCATACAACTGCTTGCTAGGAAGTAAGCTGGCTGTAAATACAGGCGTGTCTCATTTAGTGCTGTAGGACATGGGGTCGAGCAGCCGGTCCAGCAGAGTGGGCTCTACACCTTGATCTCAGCCTGTGAGTGTTAGCTGCCTACTGCACTTCAGTTTGAGTGGCACTGGATAATGCATTGACTTTTTTTCAGTGGTGGTCTCTTTCTGTCAAAAGTAATGCTATTTACCCATAGTCTTTTGGTTAACAACAGGTAGTTTGAATATTTTTGAAAGAATTAGTCAATGTATAATTATTTTAAAGATTTCAGTATTAGCTAGATATTAAAATGCAATTCCTACTCTAGGCATTAGATCTAGTTAAATCCACCATTAGAACAACTGTAAAGTAGTAAAGATAAAGACATCAACCAAGAAATCCTTGGAAATCACAGGTAATAATAGTGTCTGAAGGGTTTCTCTATAGGAATTGTGGTCTAGTGACCCTAAATAGCATCCTCTATTCCAAGTACCCATCCCCAGCGTTAAACAGGTGTATCATTATTTAAAAGTTCAGTGAGGAACCATTTAGGTTTTCTCAGATTCCGTACAATTGCTAGGATCTTCAGATGATGGAAAAGCATACTGTTGTCAAATGCCAAAGGTTTGTTTAAGGTCTGGAGTGAAAGATACTGTCTAATTCTTTACCACCAAAGAGTCCATTCATATGGTGACAAAAAAATGTTTCAGACCTTTAGATGACAAACAGTGTTTTGAGAAAGACTTGGGAGCTATTATTTTTATTTACTGATTTTTGACTTACTTGATTTTTACCGAACATTAGCAGTACATATCTTTTGGCAGTTGAGTTTGAAAACACTTGTTAAATTGTTCATCCTTTTCTAATTCATTGACATTAAAAGGGGAAATAAACATTCTTGTGTCTTTGTTACTCTAGTGTGTTCATGTGTTTGGATGGGTAGAGAATTAAATGTGCTGTAAAAGTATTTCGTTAAGCCTGCCTCCTTTTCTTTCTTTTCTCAGGTTCGGTGTACCAACAGTACCCTCAACAGGCTGGTTATGGCGCTCAGCCGCCACAGGCGCCCCCCCAACCCCCGCAGCAGTATGGTATTCAGTATTCAGGTGAGCGGGGTCCACAGGGAGCTGGCCTGTGCTGTTGGAGCTGTTGCTATGCTCATTAAACTTTAATCCTTTCCTCTTAATTCCTTGATTTGTAATACTTACATTGTCATAGCAGGTAGTAAGCATTTATTGATTGGGGGAATAACATTGGTTTTATTTATTTTTAAAACACTTTATAGTAAATCAACATTCAGTTTTCCAGTGGGCAAGTTAAAACTTACAAACATAGTAGATGATCCTGTAATAACTCGTAGTATTAAAAAAGTTTAATACAAAGCTATCTCCTACTGATGTGATCAGCTTACCTCCTAGGGGACTTAGAACTGCAAAAATGTGAGATTTTTTTTCCTGTGTTATATGTAACTCAATCCCAGGATACTCTTGTAAAAGTACTTGTAAAAAGTGCTTGTAAAAGTACTAATAGTTCTTCAAAAATGGAAAGGTGATCTTAATGCAGGAGTGGGCAAAAGTAGGTTTATAGTTGTTTGTATGGAAAAAGACATGCAGATTATGATGATTATTACAGTAGCTTTATTAACTCTGTGTTTTGCATACTCACAACTGTAAACTTCCTTTTACCCACCTCTGCAAATAAGAACCAAATTAATCTACATTAGTTTTTAAATCTCCCAAAAGTATATAGGAATACCAAAAACAGGCCAAAAAATAAAACTAGAATTGTGTAAAACCTGATTCAGGCAATTAAGAACATTATTAAATATAGTTGTTTAATATAGGCATCTTGGATATTTTGTTTTATCATCTGATCATTGAAGATTATCCTTACTTAAATATGACAAATCTCTATAGTATAGCTTTGAACATAGTGATTATAATAATTCAGGTAATTTTTACATTTGCTAGAGAATTTATGTTCAGCTCTTGTTTCACAGTGAAAGATTTAAGTATCAAATTTCAACTATAACTAGTTTATCTGAATCTTGCCTAAATTCTATTTTATGGAATTTTCTACTATAAACTAGAGCAGGAGTCAGCAAACTGTAACCTACAGGCCAAATCTAACTTATTGCCTGTTACTGTGAATAGTTTTTTTGGAACACATCCATACCCTTTCATTTTTTTACCATCTATTGGTGCTTTGTCACTACACTGGATCACAAGTGCACAGTGTACAATGTATAATGGAATGTAAATATACAGTGGAGTTGAGTAGTTATAACAGAGACTGTGTGGCCCACAAAATCTAGAATATTTACCATCTAGCCCTTTACAGAAAAAAAGTTTGGCTGCTGTCCCTGTACTAGACCATAAAATTCTATCATTAATTGCAGTTTGACATATTTTAATGCACACAGCAGTTTTTATTTGCAGTGTATTTGCTATAGAGTGATTTAACCTTTAGCTGCTAATTTTTTAAGTATACAAAAAGGTGGAATGAATTGAAACTTGGGTTATGATATTAGAGGGAAGGTTATTTTTAGGATGCAGTCCTTAAAATTAAAGAAAAACCAGAGTGTTTCAAATCATGTAATTTGCAGAAATAATAGATATCAGAACTGAAGAGACCCAGTAATCATGTAATCCAAGTGATTTCTACCTTTACTGTGCCTCAGAAGCACCCGGAGAGCTTTTTTGAAAGTTAGAAGTGCCTGGGTCCTACTCCCATTTTGTTTCCTTTAGTCTGGGTGGGACTCAGGCTTTGATATTTTAAAAGCATTGCAGATCATTATGAAGTGCAGCCAGGGTTGGGGACCACCGATTTTGTCCCACCCACTCATTTTATAACTGAGGCAGCTAGGGTTGAAAGAAGTTGTGATGCATTGAAGGACATGCAGCCTTTCAGTGGGATTGCTAGATCACTCAGTGCGCTTGGCCTTCCAGTTAATTACTTCCCTGTATCATTCTGCATTCTCAAACTTAGACCAGGGCTTGGCGCACTTTCCTGCCTTAACAGGCTAGACGGTAAATACTGTAGTTGCTGTGGACCATGTGACGCCTTGTCCTATAATATTTATTTATTCAAAAAAACCATAGATTTTCCATTTCTTGTGATTTCTGGTATTCTTCACCAGTTACTCATGTTTTAAAGAAGGAGGTATTGGTTTGAGGGAGACTAGACATGTACGTGTTGTCACACTGTGGTCAGAGACTCTTGTAGGTTGCTAATGAAATGGCATCTTAGGTCCTTAGAAGTTAATTCCTCTCTTAGGAAATAATTAAGGATCTGGCTGTTTCCAGACTCAGTTAAAAAGCAGTTTAGATTTCAATTGCCAGAATGAAAAGGCAGTCTTTTTTTTTCTTCTCCTCACTGTCTTAAGTCAAATAGACACTTCTAGTATAAAAGCTGAGTCCTTCTGGTTCTCCAAAATCTTTAATTAAAAAAACTAAGTTAAAAAATGTATGTAGAAGATAGGAGAAATTGTGTGACATTCAAGGTTTGATCATGAATTGACTTTAGTTCAGTATTTAGATAATATAAGTAAAATGCATTTGATTTGCTTATTAAAAATTAAGCTTGCTCTTAATGACTTTAGTCAGGGTCTCCACTCTGAGTAGAATTTAGTTTTTTTGAAATGTCTTTGTATTTCTGATCCCACTAGTCCTATTAACTTGAATTTGATTGGGAGATATGGGAATTAGTCAATTCAGCACCCTGCTTGGAGACTCTTAAGTGGTGGTGGTAACATTGGACCATTTTTGACACTGTTGGTTTGCCAGTTTCCCTCTGACCTTTTCCAGTTTTATTCATGGACTATGTCAAAAAGGTTTCTTTCATGAGTAAATTTTGAACCCAGGTTCAAGGTGAGTTCAGAATATACTCAAATTCATTCAGTCCTTTTTTTATTTTTTTAAATGCAGGGTTGTACATATTTTAATAATTTTCTTATGTATCTGGTATTTAATGCTGACAGGATTCCAGTCAATGGAGAGTTTTCATTGCAAGTAGCTGCAGGTGTGTTTCATGGTAGAGATAAAGTTTTTAGTGAAGCAGACTTTTTTTTAAAATTTATATCCTTAGTAAATAATGAATATAGATGTTGATTTTGTGGGGCAATATGGTATACTTTTTGTGTGTTATGTTGTTACTGCTGACTCATAATTTTGAGCTGTAAAGGCAAAACATCAGATACCAAATCTTAAAAGCAAAAGATTTTAAGGGTTGTGAAGATGGGTACTTAATATTATTTTCAAATGGCTTAGTTTTTATAGAGTGACTCAAGCATCTCAGCACAATTAGATGTATTTGTAACGCCATTTTTCATTTTAAAATATTCATTTTCTGCAATGTGTTTTTATTTGATACTATTGTTAAATAGGTCTTCCCCCCAAACCAGGTTCATGACTAGTATTTGCATTATTTCTGACCTTTATCATTTGAGCATCTCCTCTATAGTAGACATTATGCTAGAACAGGAATTTTCTCTCAGGGATTATATAGTCTAGAGGCAGTTGTAATGAAGAAATATATGTATAGTGGTTTCAATTTAAGATGAGCAGGTTTTAAAAATTTTTAGGAACTTTTTGATGCCACTTGGTCTGGAAATATTATATGGCAGAATTTACTATTCTACTTGTTATATAAATACTTAGGATTAAGTTTGTTAAATTTCTCATTGTTTTTGATCCATAACAGTAAAGACTCATTCTCTGGAAAATTTTTACCAACAGAAAAATAAGATATATGCATTATTTATTTTGCCTTCTCAGCAGGCTATAGTCAGCAGACTGGACCCCAGCAACCTCAGCAGTTCCAGGGATATGGCCAGCAACCAACTTCCCAGGCACCAGCTTCTTCCTTCTCTGGTCAGCCTCAGCAATTGCCTGCTCAAGCGCCACAGCAGTACCAGGCGAGCAGTTACCCTCCACATACTTATGCCACCCAAACTTCTCAGCCTACTAATTATACTGTGGCCCCTGCCTCTCAGCCTGGAATGGCTCCAAGCCAACCCGGGTCCTATCAGCCAAGACCAGGTTTTACTCAACCTCCTGGAAGTACCATGACCCCTCCTCCGAGTGGGCCCAACCCTTATGCACGTAATCGTCCTCCCTTTAGTCAGAGCTATACCCAGCCTGGACCTGGTTATCGATAAAGAGGCTCAGCTACACTGATGAAGGTAGCTGCTAGCTATTTGCCTCCCAAAAGACTCCAATGCTACTATTTTATTTTAATTTGTATTGAAGTTCAGAAATTTAAAAAGCAGAGCATTTTTTATGATATCATTGTTGCTGTTAATTGAAAGTATAATTTGCTAGAACATAAAAAAGACCAAAATGAAAGTTTTTTCCTCCCCTGCTTAAAAGTGTAGCAGCTTTCTAGTAATTTTGGAACACTACTCTTATGTGTGTGTAAAGTGATTGATTTTCTAGCTTGCCTTGTCCAGAGGTTATTAAAATGCTAGGTTGAAGTTGGCTTTTTACTATTAACATGATGTACTAAAAGTAGATCTCTTTGAGAAGACAACTAGATATTATGTATAAAATGAAACAGTGATAGGTTAATAAAGATGATTGAATCCATGTAGTGGTCTTGTAATTTAACTTAGTCACTAACATAACATATACATGAGAAAAAAGCAAGAAACAAATCTATCAATATTTTGTCAAAATGAAGTGCAGATGGTTCAGAGAAACACAGTGCTGTTTGATTTTTGTCCTGACTTGAAAGAAATGCATTTAACAGTCATTGGCTTAAAACAATGAACTTTAAAATAGATGTCACAGGAAGATAGATTAGCATTATAGATATGTGTGTGTGTACATATAAACATAACACGTACAGTTTTAGAAGATTCAAGGGGGTTTTGATAGATCCTGAATAACTGATTTTTTCCTTATAGAGATGAACCATTCAGAAATAAAGAACTCAGCCTTTAAAAAAAAGAAAAAACTACATTTCTTTATTGCAGAGTTTCTACTTGTTTGAAACGTACAAAATGTAGTATTGATAAAATTGAAGCATGCTGAAAGGGGTAAGCACAGGGTCCTCTCAGAATGAGGGCAGCAATTGCAGCATTCCCACCTTCCTCACCCAATGAAGAAAATACCTTTTTGAATAAAGGTGAGTGATTTTCAGTACAGGTTGAGTTAGAATATGAAAACATCCTCTGTTAGATTCATTCCTAGAAGTCTTATGTGTCAAAATACAGTAAATATCCTGTAAAATGGTAGCATTCTCATCATGTGTTCTTTCTGTGTTCAGACTTCACATTCAATTTCTGCATACAACTTATTTAGAATTATATTAAAAACAATATGAAGACAGTTGCTTGCAGGCTTAGTTTAACAGAGTATATTCAAACACTAACAATTATGAGTAAGAAAATGTTTTTAAAACAATATCATTTTCAATTCTATTTTTAGCTGAAATGAAATGTACTAATTCAAGTACATTTTTAATAATTTGCAAATATTTAAGGAATTGTATATTCACATCAATGTTTACTTAAACACTTCAGAAAAGTTATTCAGCTGTTGCTAAAAAATTGAAGTTAAAATAAACATGTGAATATTGGGTCCTTTTCCCCCCAGATATATACTGAAGATAATTTGATCTAATAAGTTAAACCAAGTAGAGATTTATGGAATTAACTCACCAGTAGAAAGATACACACTAATAAAAGTAAATATTTTTTTAAAGTATATTAGTTTTTGATGTTAATTTTGTTATAAAAGTATTTCAAAACATTACAACAGTGTGATAAATAATATACAAATGATCTCTTAAAATACCATGAATAGGGAGCCAGCTTCCCCAAAAAATGTTACTCTGTTAATATCTTGCTTTCTAAAAATGACTTTGTAAAACCTGATAAATATTCTCAGCAATCTTTCTAATAAACATCTAATATTGCTATCAATTAGATTTTAAACTTTTACACATAGTAAACAGAACAGCTTTAAATGAATGTGACAAATACCATAGTGTTTGCAATTATCTTTTGCCATGATGAAACAGAAGGCACTTGGGATCATGAGTGCAGTGTCTACCATTTTCCAGGAATTGTGGTCCCACATTCATACCATTGAACGTAATTGATTTGAGTGTGACCGCCGATTTCTCCAAATTGGACAGGTTCCTGGCGAACTGCTCTGAAATAACCTAAGAGGGAAAATTAATTATAATAACTGCTGTGTTAATAGTTTTGTCCTCATTGCTCATAGATTGAATGGCTGAAGGTTATACTAGGTGAAGTGAAGTATTTTAGGAAATGTGTAGCAACAGAGGCCCTGGTGTTAACGGGTGGCCAAACATCAGAGGCATCTGAAACCCCTCAACAAGTTAGGATGGGATGGTTGGTAGTGTTTAGGAAACAAAGCTGGAAAGGGGCAGGTGTCAGAGGGCTTTTGTGTTTTGAGTGTCATTGACCACATGCAGTATTCCGTCTTATGTGAAAGTGTACTTTCTGCACTAATATTGCAGACTCATGGTGATCTGCGAAGAACTGACCTGAGCAAAGTTGATATATTTACTACAATGTTAAGAAAGAAAAGAAGGGTAGTTCTAAGCTTGCTAAATTTCTAAGAATTAAACTTAGGTGAAGTCTTCAAGGAGCCTATACTAAATGATTACAAATTTCTCTGTGAATGTAAAATATTACAGAAATACACACAATTTAGAGAACGTTTTATATCTAATTCGTGTGAGACAGCGGCTTTCATCTTCCTGTTTATGGGTTCATAGACCTTACTAAGGCATCTTTTACTGTGGTGGGTATTTTTAAGTGTCAGTGAACAGAGTGTGTTGCTGAAAAGACTAGTCAAATAATTTAAAGTATTTAATGAACCTCTTGATAATTCCCGAGTAATATGGACATTTAATTTACACTCTCCGGCCCTGCCTGGGCAAGAATTAAATTAATTTTCATCTTTTTAATCCTTATTAAGCAGCTAGTGCTAATGTGTCTTCAGCGTGACTGGTTATTCATTTCTTAACAGAATTGATCTATTTTAATTGAATTTATATAATTAAGGCAAATAATACTATTACTCCATTTGTGATAGTTTATAAGTTTTCTTTAAAAAAATTTTTAAGGGAATAAAAAAATGCTATATGAATGATTTAGGTTTAGAAAATACTTCTTTAAATTTAGGTTTCCTTGAAGTAGAATGCATTTCTATATATCCGTATGTAACTTTCATTGGCCGTAAGGAATAGAGTCTTAGGGACTGAGAGGAAAGTTTAGAAACTTGTATTAAAGTCTTCATACTAAGAGCTTATGAAAGTTTTTTCTTTCTAGCCAGATAATTATAACACTAGTACTATAGAATGATTTTTAAAGTGATTGCTTTTCTCAGCTTGAATTCCTTTTGGGTTAATTTGTTGAACCGTCTTGCTTATGAGGAGGCTCAGAAAACATACCTTCTTTTACAGGTAACTGATCAGAAGACAGTTGTTGTCCTGTGCGTCCGTCTAAAAATGAGTCCACAAATTGGCAGTGATCTTCTCCATGGCCTCGCTGATCGCCTATGTTATAAAATTTTCCTAAAGAACCAAAATTTAAAAGGATCGTCAAATATTACTTTCTTTGATGTAGGGCAGTTCAGGAATAACCAGCTAATTTCACATAATCAATCTTTCCTCTTTTTGAGCTCTTCCCCTACCTTCACCCTACTGCAAGCCACTTGGCTCGAACTATGAGTGTCTCTTCGCCAAACTATGAAATAGTCTCCCAGCTGACATCCCTGTTTTCAATTTTGCCTCTCTATTCTCCCCTCCTCCCATCTCCTGCATCCTTTAAAAATGCTACTTAGGCCCTGGCTGGTGTGGCTCGGTGGATTGGGCATCATCCTGAAAACTGAAAGGACAACATGTTTGATTCCCAGTCAGGGCACATGCCTGGCTTGCAGGCTGGGTCACTGGTTAGGGGTGTGCGAGAAGCAGCGGATCAGTGTTTCTCTGCCTCTTTTTCTCCCTCATTTCCCCTCCTAAAAATAAAATTTTTAAAATGCCACTCAGTTAATGTTACCTCCCTCCATAAATCTTTCCAGCAATCTCCTACTGTACTCAATAAAACCTAAACTCTTACCTGGTTTCAAAGCTCCACGTGATTTCACACCTACCTGCCTTGTTTTTCTCTTACTAAGCCTCAGCCCCACTAGTGGAACTGGCTAGGCGTGTTCTGCCACAAGCCTTTGGATTTCTGTTTCCTGTACCTCTAGCTTTATCTCTAGATCTTTGCTTGCTTGGTGCCTTCTCATAGTTTTCTTCTTAGCACAAGTGGTACCTTTTCAGAGAGGCTTTTCCTAACCATTCAAACTAAAGGAGCTTCCATTCAGCTATTTTCTCCAACTAAGTTTTTTTTCAAGGCACTATATGGAATAATTTTTTTCCCCAATATTCCCCTTCCTTTTTACTTTTTATATTTTGGTGTTGTTTTTTTTTTATTATGCTTTTACAGCTGTTCCATTTTTTACCTCCTTTATCCTCTCTGCCCTGCACCCCACCCATCATCCCTACACCTCTTACTTCATGTTTATAGGTTGTACATATTAGTTCTTTGGCTTCTCAATTTCCTATACTATTCTTAGCCTCCACTCGTCTAGTTTTTTTGTTTTGTCAACATTTTCCTGCCACTGCTTTCCCCAGCCCCACCCATCCCCACTTCCCACCCTCAGTCCTTCCCCTATCTGGCTTTGTCGATGGGTCCTTTATGATTGTTCCTTGATAACCCTTCCCCTCCTTTTCCTCTATTATTCCCCTCCTTCCTCCCCTCTGGTTACTGTCAGTTTGTTTTTTATTTCAATTTTACTGGTTATATTTTGCTTGCTTGTTTATTTTGTTGATTAGGTTCCACTTATAGGTGAGATCATATGGTATCTCTCACCTCCTGGCTTATTTCACTTGGCATAATGCTCTCCACTTCCATCCATGCTGTTCTGAGGGTAGTAGCTCTTTCTTTCTCTTTCCCCTTCTTTCCTTCCCCCCTCCGCTCCCCTCCACTCCCCACTCCCTACCTTCCCTTCCTCCCTCCCTTCTTCGCTTCTTTCTGCTGTATAGTATCCCATTGTGTAAATGTATCATAGTTTTTTGATCCACTCATTTACTGTTGGGCACTTAGGTTGCTTCCAATACTTGGCAATCGTAAATTGTGCTGTTATGAACATTGGGATGCACAGGTTCTTTTGAATTGGTGTTTCAGGATTCTTAGGGTATAATAATCCCAGCAGTGGAATTGCTGGGCCAAAAGGCAGTTGCATTTTTATTTTTTTGAGGAAATTCCAATCTGTTTTCCAGTGTGGCTGCACCAGTCTGCTTTTCCACCAACAGTGCACTAGGGTTCCCTTTTCTCTACATCCTCGCCAGCACTTGTTGTTTGTTGATTTGTTTATGATGGCCATTCTGACCTGTGTGAAGTGGTATCTCATTGTGGTTTTCATTTGCATCTCTGTGATGGCTAGTGATGCTGAGCATCCTTTCATGTGTGTCTGGGCCCTGTGTCTGTCCTCCTTGGAGAAGTGTCTGTTCAGGTCCTTTGCTCATTTCTTAATTGGATTATTTGTCTTCCTGGAGTGGAGTCTGTGAGTTCTTTATATATTTTGGAAATCAAACCCTTGTGTGAGGTATCATTAGCAAATATATTTTCCCATACGGTTGGTTCCCTTTTCATTTTGCTGATGTTTTCTTTACCTGTGCAGAAGCTTCTTATTTTGATGAAGTCCTATTTGTTTATTCTTTCCTTTATGTCCCTTGCTCCAGGGGACATATCGGTGAAGATACTGCTGCATAGAGTATCTGAGATTTTCCTGCCTATGTTCTCCTCTGACTTTTATGGTGTCTTGACTTATATTCAAGTCTTTTATCCATCTTGAGTTTATTTTTGTGTATGGTGTAAGTTGGTGGTCGAGTTTCATATTTTTGCATGTAGCTATCCAGATCTCCCAACACCATTTGTTGAAGAGGCAATTTTTACTCCATTTTATGCTTCTGCCCTCTTCGTCGAATAGTAATTGATCATAGAGACATGGGTTTATTTCTGGACTCTCTATTCTGTTCCATTGATCTGTGCGTCTGTTCTTATGCCAGTACCAGACTGTTTTGATTACAGTGGCCTTATAATACAGTTTGATGTCAGGTATTGTGATCTCTCCTACTTTGTTTTTTTCTCAAAATTGCTGCAGCTATTTGGGGTCGTTTATGATTCCGTATCAATTTTTGAAATGTTTTTTCTATGTGAAATATGTCATTGGTATTTTAATAGAGATTGTGTGAAATCTGTAAATTGCTTTGGATAGTATGGACACTTTGATGATGTTAATTCTTCCAATCCATGAACATGGTATATGCTTCCATTTATTTGTATCTTCCTTAATTTCTTCAGTGTTGTGTAGTTTTTTGAGTGCAGGTCTTTAACCTCTATGGTTAAGTTTATTCCTAGGTACTTTATTTTTCTTGTTGCTATAGTAAATGGAGTGTTTTCCCTGATTTCTGCTTTTGGTATTTCATTGTGGTGTACAAAAATGCCTTCGATTTCTGAATATTGACTTCATGTCCTGCTGTTGTACTAAATTCACCTGTTAGGTCAAGCAGTGTTTTGGTGGTCTATAGGGTTTTCTACATACACATTTATGTCATCTGCAGACAGTGACAGTTTACTTCCTCTTTTTGTATTTGGATGCCCTTTATTTCTTTTTCTTGTCTGAGCACTGTGGCTAGGACTTCTAATACTATGTTGAATAGAAGTGGTGAAAGCGGACATCTTTATCTTGTTCCAGATTGTAGTGAGAAAGCTTTTAGTTTTTGCTTCTTCAGTGTAATGTTGGATGTAAGTTTCTCGTATATAGCCTTTATTATGTTGAGGTACACCCCCTTATTCACACTTTGCTGAGTGTTTTCATCATAAATGGGTGCTGTACCTTATCAGATGCCCTTTCTGCATCTATTGATACGATCATGTGATTTTTGTCTTTCCTTTTTTTTATGTGGTGTATTACATTAACTTATTTGCAAATACTGTACCATCCTTGCATCCCTGGGATGAATCCCACTTTATCATGGTGGATGATCTTTTTAATATATTGCCAGATGCAGTTTGCCAATATTTTGTTGAGGATCTTAGCGTCTGTGTTCATCAGCCATATGGGCCTGTAGCTTTCTTTCCTTGTTGTGTCTATCTGGTTTTGGGATTACAGTCATGATGGCTTCATAAAAAGTTTGGGAGTCTTCCCTCTTCGTGGATTTCTTGGAATAGTGTGAGAAGGACAGGGGTTAGCTCTTCCTGAAATGTTTTTTAAAATTCTCCTGTGAAACCATCTAGTCCAGGGCTTTTGTGTGCCTGGAGTTTTTTGATTACTGCTTCAATTTCACCAGCTGTTATTGGTCTGTTCATGCTTTCTACTTCATTCAGTTTTTTGGAAGATTATATTTTTCTATAAATTTGTCCATTTCACCCAGGTTTTCAAATTTCTTGGCATATAGTTGTTCATAGTAATTTCTTATAATCCTTTGTGTTTCTTTGGTATCAGTTGTAATTTCTCCTCTTTCAATTCTTATTTTATTTATTTGGATCATCTCCCATTTTTTCTTGATGAGTCTGTTTAAAGGCTTGCTGATTTTGATCTGTTCAAAGAACCAGCTCTTGGATTTATTGACCCTTTGAAATGTTCTTTTAGTCTCCATGTCATTCAGTTCTGCTCTGATCTTGAGTATTTCCTCCCTCTGCTCGTACTGGGCTTTGTTGTTGGTTATCCGGTTCTTGTAGATGTAGGGTTAGGTTGGTTATTTGAAATGTTTCTATCTTTTTTAGGTAGGCCTGTATTGCTCTGAACTGGCCTCTCAGGACTGCCTTCACCGTGTCCTGTAGGTTTTGGACTGTTGTATGTTCATTTTCATTTGTTTCTAGAAACTTTGATTTCTTCTGTGACGTCATATTGACCCATTCGTTGTTTAATAACATGCTATTCAGGCTCCATGAGTTTGAATATTTTTGAATTTTTTATTGAGCTTGGTTTCTAGTTTTAA
This sequence comes from Mormoops blainvillei, assembly GCA_004026545.1. NCBI lineage: Eukaryota > Metazoa > Chordata > Mammalia > Chiroptera > Mormoopidae > Mormoops > Mormoops blainvillei. The sequence goes on from PVJD01004705.1 coordinate 105,992, forward strand.
GCCCTTGTGGTCTGAGAAAATGCTTGATATGATTTCAGTTTTCTTGAATTTGTTGACCCTTGTTTTGTGTCCTGTCATGTGGTCTATCTTTGAAAGTGTTCCATGTGCATTTGAAAAGAATGTGTAGTTTGCTTCTTTGGGATGAAAGTTTCTATATATAGCAGTTAGGCCATTTGATCTAAAGTGTCATTCAGTTCCACAATATCCTTGTTGATATTTTGTTTGGAAGATCTGCCCATTGTTGACAGGGAGGGTATTAAAATCCCTTGCTATATGTGTAATATATTTTGGGTGCAAGTAGGTTTACAATGTTTATGTCTTTCTGATGGATTCTTCCCTTGAGTATTATGAAGTGTCCTTCTGTGTCTCGTTTTATGGCTTTTGTTTTGAAGTCTATTGTGTCTAATTATTGCTACCCTGGCATTTTTTTCCTGCCCATTTGCTTGGAATATTTTTTTCAACCTTTTACTTTCAGTCTGTGTAGATCTTTTGTTCTGAGGTGGATCTCTTGTAGGCAGCATATGTGTGGGTCACATTTCCTTATCCATTTGGCTACTCTATGTCTTTTAATTGGAGCATTTTCCATTTATATTTAAACTTATTATTGATAGGTACTTATTCATTTTTTTCTATTTGTACTTGTTTTCCTCTCTTTCTCACTCTTTTTCTTCACCTTCTTAAAGCAGTCCCTTCAGCATATCTTGCAATCCTGGTTTGGTAGAAGTGTATTCCTTTAGCTTTCTTTTGTCTTGGAAACTCCTTATTTCGCCCTCCATTTTAATTGAGACCCTTGCTGGGTAGAGTAGTCTTGGTTGCAGCCCTTTGCTTTTCATTACTTGGAATATTTCTTGCCATTCCCTTCTGGTTTGTAGTGTTCCTGTGGAGAAGTCAGGTGCTAGCCTTTCAGGGCTCCCTTGTATGTTACTTCCTGTTTCTCCCTTGTTGCCTTTAAAATTCTCTCTTCGTCCTTGATATCTGCCATTTTAATTATGATGTGTCTTAGAATGAGTCTCTTTGGGTTCTTCTTGATTGGACCCTCTGTGCTTCCTGGACTTATGTGACTTTTTCTCTCCTCAAATTAGGGAAGTTTTCTATCATTAGTTTTTCAAACAGGTTTTCTGTCCCTTGCTCCTCTTCTTCTCCTTCTGGTATTCCTATTATGCAGATATTATTACATTTCATGTTGTCCTGCATTTCCCTTAACACCTCTTCATTTCCTTTTCATTTTCTTGCTCTTTCTGGGTTTTTTTTTCCTACCATGTCCTCCAGCTCACTGATCAATCCTGTGCATCATCTAGTCTGCTTTTGATTCTTTCTACTGTGTTCTTCAATTCAGAAATTGTGTTCTTCATTTCCTCTTGGTCTTGATAGTCTGTGTCCTTTTCCATGCTGATAAAGTTTGAAGTAAGTTCATCGTAGTTTTCCTGTAGTTTCTGTAATTCCCACTGAGCTCATTGAGCTTTCTTATAACCATTGTTTTGAACTCAGTATCTGATAGTTGACTTGCCTCTATTTCGTTTAGTAGTCTATCTGAGGATTCCTCCTTTCCTTTTGTTTGGGGCTTATATCTCTGCCTTCCCATTATTTGGCTGCCAGTGCAAAACCACAAAGCCCAGGTAACAAACCCACGACTGGAAAAATAACTGATCCCTGCAGTCCCACTATCAACAGCAAATGAATAAGGTATTAATAAGGCTGTAAAGAGAGTAAGACTATTATAAGAAAGGAGAGAAATAAACTATAGTATAAAATCTAATGACTTAATAAGCACCAACTCAGTGAACAAGAAATGAATATAAAAAGCTGTACAGTAAAGAAAATATCGTAAATCATGGAGTAGACCACAGTGGCTTCATCTCAGTATCCTCTAGTATTTACCGCTGTTTTTTCTTTCTGGATCCATCTCTGGTGATGTCAGATGTTGACCCTACCTGACCATAGGCAGCCTGTTCAAGACTTCCCGGGATCTACTGCCTGTGACTGTCCACTTCACAGTTGTTAATCTAGTCACTCTGCTGCTCAGCAGTCAGGCTTAAGCACCACAGGGTGGGGCAGAATCCTTCCTGGGGGCGGGGCTATTCTTTCCTCTCAGGCTGCAGCTCAGGGGAGTGGTCTGTCTGAGCAAGATGGGCCCTGTTGCGTGGGCTATGATTCAGCACCAGGATCCCGGTGGCAACTTTCTCAGTTCTCTCCCCAAAGCCTCCATCCCCAGTCTCTCCTCAGGTGTCTAGCCCACTCTGCCCCTGCCTTCCTGGAGCCCAGGGTAAGTGGCTGCAGATGAAAATTTATCTCTTTAAATGGCTCTTTCAGTCTCCAGCTGACCATCTCTGGCAGAGAGCAACCCTGCCACTTTTTGCAGCTGGCTGTTATCTTTGTACTTGTTGGGCTCTGGTGCTGTAGGCTAGGGGATCTCCACTTATGGTTTACACCCCCTCTTAGATGGAATCCAACTTGGCTGCTTAAATATCCCTCTGGTGCTGCTGCCTGTGGGTACCCAGCTAGCCTTGAGTCTCTGCCACACTTTACCAGTTAGGTTGTGCTGAACTGATTCTTCCGTCTGTCTGAGGTTATAAGGCTTCTCTCGCTCTTGTTCAGTTTTTTGTTATGGGTGATTTCTCCACAATTTCGTTTTAATTCCAGATTGGCCCTGGGTGGGGGTGGGGGGGGCGGTCAGCGTGACTTCCATTCCCTCCTCTGCCATCTCACTGGTCTGAAATTCTTATTTACATATTTGTTCTCTGTCTCTACTAAGTAGATTGTAAGCTATGTGAAGGCTTGTTTCTGTCTTGTTTGCTGCTTTGTCCCTAGCACTTAGAGCAGTGTCTGAATAAAGCAGATACTCTTTGTTGAATGGTGGAACAGATGTCTACCTTTCTATGTTGGGACCAGCCTTAGTTGCTTAACATTTTTATTGCATGAGTTTGAGAAGACAACATGATAATCCACTGAGTCTGGAACAGGGTGTTATGGCTCTTCCAGCCAGGTGTTGTAATCTTGACCTTGTCTCCAGCAGACTTAAAATTTTAATTGTTATATTCTTTCCTTGATTACTGTTAGACATTTTATTATCAGTAGGGGTTTTATCCTTGTTTGTCTGTAACAAAATTTGGCTTGAATGTGGCTAATGTCTTCACATTCAAGTTTGCCATGGTGGCACTGCTTCAAGTTGCATTTTCATTATTCCCCTTCTAATAGCATGTTTCAGATCCTTGTTTTCTAGGTTAAGTATTTCAATAACATCTTGCCTAAAAAATCTGTAATTATATGATACCTTACTTTATGTCCAAAGAAAAGGCCAAGTTACAGAATGCTGAAAGCATTCATTCTCTGAAGGACAATAGTCAAAACAGCTGGTAGTCTTGCTTACCTTTGAGGGAGTCGCTCAGATAAATCTTGTATCTGAGAGAGTTGCACAGCTGCACCCCTACAAACTTTTTATACCATGTCCTTTTGACATACTGTTTGCCCTTACATTCTGAGTAAGTGTCTGAATTAAAGGGTCTTTCTGTCCAGATGGCATCTCTTCCTCCTGCGTAAGAAAAATGTAGGGCTTGAGTTTAGTATATGTCTTTCAGTATTGAAGAGCTGTCCTAAAATCTTTAAAAAAGGAAAAGAAAATAAAAAGCAGTTTGCAAGATTCACTGTCAGCTTCTGATACCAATGCTCAGTATTGGAGCCAGATATTATAGGAATTTAAGTACATAAACCCCCAATTAAGTTCCTGTCAATAGTGACATAAATCTTAGAGAAGTATATTTAGGTATTGAATAGCCTTTGCAGTGCTAGATGTAGACAGCATCCTGATGAAATTTAGGTTTTGTTTTGTAGCGTATACTATTTGAACAGCTAGTTTAATGTCACTTATTAAAAGTGGCAATGAGGGTATTATATCTTGACAGTTATTACACAGAAAATTTGGTGCATGAATGAAAGCAAGTTTCAAAATACCCACATTGTTCCCAAAACATCATAGGCTCTCGGTGAAACAGTGTTTTGGATAAGCATTCACACCTGATTGATAGTCTAGGAAAGATTAAATGGACTAAAGTGAAATCATGACTGAAATTCTGCCATGTCTATGTAGCTGAATCCATTTAGAAAAGCATGTAGTTGTGTTCACATTGAGACAGGTACTCACCAGAAACTGGCTCGCTCACTCTTGGATCCGCTGAGAAGAAAATAGCAAACAGGAGTCAGATGTTATTAGGTAAGTAGGTCTCAGTGTTCCCGTGGCACAGTGAAGAAGGTGGGTGCTTACAGTTAAGAAGTTTTACTTGCAACATGGTACATACACCCTTTCTAAAAGGGAATTTGAAAGTGTGTGTGTTGTTTTGGAAATTGTTCTCTTTTGGAAAATCTGCCAGATACTCAGCTGTGTCTTTTATTTGTGATTTGAGTAGACATCTTGACAGCTGTTCTAGCTTTCACTTCCATTTTAAAAGCTTCCTTATTTAGTTTCATACACAATACTACTGATGATAAAATCACCAAGATGCCATGAACCATAGTTGGTGTAAAAATTACACACATGATGCTGTAAGCACAGATGTATCTTGTTAGGGGCTTGGAGTTTAGAAGGTCAAATAAGAATTTCACAGCTGCTTATCATGAAAAAAAAATCTATTAAATGAATGCCTTTTCCAGATGTAGTATGGCTCAGCATGTCTTATATTTTGACGCTGGCATACAGAGGAGCATTCATTCACTAGATTTTTTAGTATAGATTGATTAAACACTTTACTTTTAAACTGATACACCTCACTCTTTTTTCTGACATCAAAATAAATGAGAAACCTAAGTGGTCTTTCCCCATGGGTACCTTAATAAATTGGCTTTTCCCCATAGATAATATTTTAAATTCAAGAAACTATACACAGTGTTTGGCTGGGTTTCAAACAAGCTCCTTAGTGCAAAACATCGTGGCCCTTTCCATCCTTGTTGGAAATTGTTGGTGATGTCATTACCTGATTCAGTGCTGAATGCCACTGTGTTGCTGGCTGGGCCTTCTCCAAGTGGGTTTTTGGGTTTCACCTGGAATTCATAGCTGTGTAGGTAGGAAATTAAAATTGTAATATATTCTTCAGGGGTAGGAAACAACATTCCCTTGTTATAGTAACATCCTTCTTGAGTCTGTTTTAAAATCATGGTGACAGTGAATGCACATATATTCTAGAAGCATGAGGAAAGACAAAACTGTTGATTTCTTATTTTCTAAACAGCTTTCCTAATGTTTTGTACAAGAACAGGGTTAAGTTAATTAAAAAGTTGTCTTAAAAAAATCCCAAATTAATAGAAATAACTGAGTTGGTAATAGATAATATAGGAAAGAAGTATGGTGGACCCAGGCTAATTCCAGCAACGAGGACCTCAGTTTTCTTCAGATGTTTCAGCTACTTCCGGTGGAAAGAAGTAGAAAGAATACTTTTTATTTCTTTTTATCCCAACCCTCAGAGCCTCAGACTCAGGCAGTATTCCTCTTTGTGAGGTTTGTGCTACCAATGTCAGAGTCACATATCACAGCAGCAGTGGGGAAGGTCTGTTTTAAATGCAGATTTTTTGCTCCATGCCACCTACTGAATGAATTATTTGAAGGGGTGCAGGGAAGAATTTATAACAAGTTCCTGAGGTGAATCCTGCCTCAACTGACACTTGAAAACTATTAGACTAAGCTATGGGAACAGATGCACATGAAAATATTTCTTTGTAAGAACTTCCTGGTTGTATCTCCTGGACCTCAGGGCTTCTGAGGATCACAGGAAGCCATAGCATCTCCAGAGTAGGGGGGTAGTAGGGTAACCTCTTAAAGAGAAAGACAGATTTTTCTTCCCTCTATAAACCAGACTCATATGGGCCAGGCTTTTAGCATTAAAAAAACTAAACAAAATAAACCCACATCTCTTGGAGTTATAAGTGTGTTTGCTTCTGTGCTTAAGAATTATGCATTAAATTGCTGTGCAATAGTTGACGAATTTCATTCATAGAGTACTTAAGCAGAGCAAGTCCTTTTAAGGTAATAGTTATTTTCTGTTTGCCTAAAACTGAGTTCCTTTCAGTAGCACACTTAGCAGGAAATTATTTTGGATGTAAAATCAACTTGACTCAGCTTACAGTACATGAGTCTCGAGTTTGTACAAGGTTTTTGGGAGATAATTCCCATTTTTGAGAAATTTGTAATTGAAGAATGCAGACCACACAAAAGAGAAAGATATGTTGTAAATAAGTGAAAAGCAGAAGGATGACAGCACTCGGTTTGGTATAAAGTACACCAAGTGAGCAGTAACAGAACCCTGAGGCTCAGGGAATCAGAGTTTTGACTGCTGAGCCATTGTATTAACACACTCCTGGGACTTAGAACATAGATTCTAGCATTACACTCTGGCAACCACTTCAGGGGTGCTTACTATGTATCAGACACATTAATGATTCTGCATATATAAAGTAATACGCACACCCCAAGAGACCAGTTTTATTTTTACAGTTGAGAACAATGAAGCTCTTAACTATTGTACTGCTTTTATAAACTTCATGAAATGAGGATTAAAGCTTACAGAATTTTTAGTGAGAGACCGCCCATCAAAGCATTTTGTAATAATCAACTGATACAAGGTGCCATTATCATTTGCAGTAAGTGAATGCTGATATAAAACTACCCATGTCACTCATTTAAATAAATTGCACATACATAGGGTATATTGGCATGGAATATTTTTTAGAGATGAAATTCTTCTGAGAAGCCTAATGACCTTATTAAAACAAACAAACCAGTTTGATGAACTGATAATGGAAAAAAGAAATCACAGGCATCTGGACTCTTGATTCAAGTGGCCAATGCATTCCACATTCCAGGCCATTGCCAAAAGCCCTGTGCTTTGGCCAAATCTGATTGCTGGAATCATCTCCATGCCTTTATTTTGCAGTTACTTACAGTTAAGCTTTATTTGTAGTGTAGCCACAAATATTCCTAAGGAACTTTGTTTTTTGCTAACATGTGATACTTGACAAGTTTTGAAGAAATTTTAAACTAAATTTAATTAACAGCATGGGAACTAAAAGGCACATATTTTTAGCTGATTAAACCCTAAAGATAAAATATTAGAAGCAACAGAGTTTTTCCCAAACAGCACTTTCTATCATAAGATTTTGATACTATGGGTCAATATTGATTATACATAGGAAATAAGCATGGGATGGTATTTAAAAAATTTATAAAGGACAAAGTATTTAAATATAGAATAAATAAAACTTTGAAGGTTTAGAAGATCAAGTTAAGGAACTTTTACAAATACAAGAATAAAAGGTCAAAGACATGAAAAATGAGAAGGAAAATGGATTATTTCAGGGAATACAATAAGTAGATTCTAGAAGAGATAGGAAGGAAAAAAGGAGAGTAGAAAATTACCTTGGAAATTAGCATAAATCCTCAGGATTGAAAGAAATGACTTTCCAGGTTAAAAAGACCTGATATACACCCAGAGAAATGAAAAAGATGGAAAAATTATCGAAAACACACATATTGCAAAATTTCAGAATATAGGGATAAAGATCTTAAAAGTTCTGAGAAGAAAATAGGTCCCATTCAAAGAACTCAGGATCAAAATAACTTGACTTCCTAGCAGCACTGGAGTTAGAAAACAACGGAGCAGTGTCAAGTCTTCATTTTATTCTGCGCTCCAGGTAAAGACTCAAAAAATATTATCTTTCATAAGTTTTTCTCAAGATACATTTCTCAAGAAATGCTACAAAGAGAGAGTAAACAAGGGAAACAGGATGGGAGAGAGGCAAAAGATGGTGGTAGGAAATTCCAGGAATGTTGCCATAAAAAAAACAGACGACTTGAGTATTTGACCATTTTGCAAAATGGTCAATCTGGAAATATGGATTTAATTGACAAAAGAAATAGCTGAAGTCATTGAAAATTGCAGAGCTAAGATAATGACATAGGAGGCTCCTGAGCTCCCCTCCTCCTACAGATGCATTGAATGTATCATTCCACACAGAGCAATTCCTAATGAAAGTGATCCAGAAACTAGCTGAGCAGCTCCTATGCATGGACAAATGAGAGAACACCCACACTGAAATGGCTAGGGAAGGCTGAAACACACTCAACATAAACCCCTAGCACAGTGCCAATCAATCAGGAACAAACCTCCAAATATGAGCTTTTCCTGAAGAACAAAGGATTTGGATCCCAAATCTGTAAAATGACAAATGTGTCACTTCACCAAAAGCTATGACATTTGTAAATATGCACCCAACATAGGAGCACCTTGAATATATAATGCAAATAACATCTGAATGAAAAACAGCAATACAATAAGAGCAAGGGATTTCAATACCTCACTTATAACAATGGATAGGACAGTAAGTTAATAAGGAAACATTAAATTCTGTCATACCAGGTGGACCTAACAAATATGTACAGACATTGCACCTGAGAGCAACTGAATATACATTGTTCTTAAGAACACATAGAACATTCTTTTGGATAGATCATTTAGGTCACAAAACGAATCTTAATAAATTTATGAAAACTGAAATCATATTAAACATCTTTCCTATTATAGTAAGAAAGAATCAATTACAAGAAGGAAACTGGAAAATTTACAGAAATGTGGAGATTAAACAACATGCTACTTAACAGTCAATGGGACAAAGAAGAAATCAAGAGTAATGAAAAAATATCTTCAGACAAATGAAAGTGAAAATACAACATTCCAAAATTTATGGGATGCAGCAAAAACAATTTGAAGAGGAAAGTTTATAGAGATAAATGCCTATATTATGAAAAAAGATGTCAACTATCTTAATTTTATAGCTTAAGGAACTAGAGAAAGAACAAACTAAGCCCAAGTTAGTAGAGGAAAGTAAATAACAAAGATCAGAGCAGAAATAAATGACATGGAGACCAGAAAAAAAATCGAAAAAAAATCAATGAAACTAAGCTTTTTTTGGGGGGGAGGGGGGGTGTGTGTGAAGATAAACAAAATGGACAAACCTTTAGCTAGAGTAAGAAAAAAGAAAAGAGTCAAAGTCAGAAATGAAGAGGAGACATTGCAACTGGTAGCACAGAAATACAAAGGATCATAAATGACTAAATTATACGCCAACAAATTGAATAAGGTAGAAAAAGAAATTTCTACAAACATGCAACCTACCAAGACTGAATCTAAATAGATCATCTGAACACACCAATTACTATTAAGGTGATTGAATCAATAATCAAAAATCTCCCAACATTAGGGTGCATAAATTCTTTTGAATTGGTTTTTCAGGATTCTTAGGGCATTTCTCAGCAGCAGACTTGCTGGGTCAAAAGGCCGTTCCATTTGTATTTTTTGAGGAACTTCCATACTGTCTTCCGCAGTGGCTGCACTGTCTGCATTCCCACCAACAGTACACCAGGGTTCCCTTTTCTCCACAACCTTGCCAGCACTTGTTGTTTGTCAATTTATTGATGATAGCCACTTTGGCAGGTGTGAGGCGATATCTCATTGTGGTTTCAATTTGCATCTCTCAGATGGCTAGTAATGTTGAGCATTTTTTCGTATATCTGTGGGCCATCTGCATGTCCTCTTTGGAGAAGTGTCTATTTAGGTCCTTTGCCCATTTTTTAGTTGGATTGTTTGTCTTCCTGTTGTTGAGTCATGTAAGTTCTTTATATATTTTGGAGATTAAACCCTTGTCAGATGTATCATTGGCAAATATGTTTTACCATACAAGTTCCCTTTTCATTTTGATGATGGTTTCTTTAGCTGTGCAGAAGCTTTTTAATTTGATGTAGTTCCATTTGTGTTTTTTTTCCTTTATTTCCCTTGCCCTGGGAAATACACCAGCAAAAATATTGCTACATGAGATACCTGAAATTTTACTGCCTGTGTTTTCCTCTAGGACGTTTATGGTATCCTGACTTATATTTAAGTCTTTTATTCATTTTTAGTTTATTCTGCTGTGTGGTATAAGATGGTGGTCTAGTGTTCATAGCAGCACTATTTAAAATAGCCAAGATTTGGAAATAGCCTAAGTGCTCATCACTAGATGAGTGGATTAAAAAGAGTGCTTTACACAATGGAGTACTATACAGCAGTAAAAAAGAAAAATGGTTACCTTTTGTGACAGCATGGATGGAACTGGAGACTATTATGCTTAGTGAAATAAGCGTATTTGTCAGTGAAAGGCAGATATCATATGATCTCACTTATAAGTGGAATCTGATGATCAAAATAAACTAATGAGCAAAATAGAACCAGAGGCATAGAATCATGGAACAGACTGACAGCTGTAAGAGGGGAGAGGGAAAGTGGGGACTGATTGAAAGAAGGTGAAGGGATTAGTAGAAGAACATATATGAAGGACTCCTGGACATGGAGACAATGATGTGAGGCTTGACTATGGAAGTGGGGGCAGGCTGGGTGGAGAGGGAAAAGGGGGAAAGTTGGGACAACAGTAATAGCATAAACAATAAAATACTTCAAATTTTTTTTTTAAAAGGAATAAAGAAAACAATGGAGAAAAAAAATCTCCCAACAAAGAAAAGCCCAGGACCAGATGGTAATTGTGAATCTATCAAATATGTAAAAAAGAATGAGTTACTCCTTCTCAAACTCTTCTAATAAGTTTAAGAGGAGGGGACACTCTCAAACTCACTTTACAAGCCCAGCGTTACCCTGATACTAAAGCCAGAGAAGGACACTCAAGAAAAGAATATTATAGGCCAATATCCTTGATGAACATAAATGCAAACAAAATATTAGCAAATCAGGTTTAACAATACATTAAAAGAATCCTACAACATGATCAATTGGGATTCATTCACAAAGATGGTTTAAAATCCACAAATTAATAAAGGTGATACACCAACTTAACAAAATGATGGATAAAAAAAAAATCATATGATTATATAATCTCAATAGATGCAGAAAAGCATTTGACAAAATTCAACATACTTTGATGAGGAAAATTCTAAACAAAATTGGTATAGAGGTAACATACCTCAACATAAAGGCCATATATGGAAAGACCACAACTAACATCATACTCAACAATGAGTGCTGAAAGCTTTTCCTGTAGATCAGGAGCAAGACAAGCATGTCCACTCTCACCACTTTTATTCAACATAGTAACACAAGTCCTAGGCAGAGCAATTAGGCAAGAAAATGAAATAAAATGCATGTAAATTAGGAAGAAGTAAAACTGTATTTGCAGATGACATGATACTATATATAGGAAACTAAAGATATCACCAAAAAACTTAGAACTAATAACTTCATCAAAGCTGCAGGCTACAAAACCAATATACAAAAATCAGTTGTGTTTTTATACACTAACCATTAACTATCAGAAAGAAAAATTAAGGAAACCCATTTATGATAGCACAAAAAATAGGAATAAATTTATCCAAGGAGGCTAAAGATCTGTACAGTGAATATTATAAGATATTGATGAAATAAATTGAAAACATAAATAAATGGAAATATATTCCATGTTCATGGATTAGAAGAATTAGTATTTTTAAAGTATCTCTACTATCCAAAGCAATCTATAGATTCAATGCAATGTCTGAAAAATTTGAATGGCATTTTTGAAAATATAGAATATACAATTCTAAAATGTGTATAGAAACACTAAAGACCCCAATAGCCAAAGCAATCTTGAGAAAAACGAATGAAACTGGAAGCATCATGCTCCCTGATTTCAAACTATATTACAAAATTATAGTAACAAAACAGTACAGTATTAGTGTAAAAACAGACACATAGATCAATGGAACAGAATAAAAAGCTGAGAAATAAACCACACACATATCCAAGAATATACAAAAGAGAAAGAACGGTCTCCAATCAATGGTGTGAGGAAAACTGGGCCGTTATCTTACATTATAATAAAAAATTAACTCAAAATGGATTAAAGATGTGACCATAAGACATGAAACCATGAAAGACTTAGAAGAAAACATTGGCTCCTTGACATTGGTCTTGATGATGACTTTTTGGATTTGACACCAAAAGCAAAGACATCGAAAGCAAAAATAAACAAGTGGGACTACATCAAACCAAAACCTCTGCACAGCAAAGGAAACCATCAACAAAATGAAAAGACAACCTATAGAATAAGAGAAAATACTTGCAAACCACGTGTGTAATAATGGGTTAATATCCAAAATACATAAGGAACTCATAAAACTTAGGGAAAAAGCAAATAACCAAATTTAAAAATGGGCAAATCACCTGAACAGACGTTTTTCTAAAGAAGACACACAGATGGCTAACAGGTACATGAAAAGGTGCTCAACATCACTCAAGGAACTGCAAATCCAAATCACAGTGAGATACTACTTCACACCTGTTAGGTTGTCTATTAACAAAAAGACGAGATGAGAAATGCTGGTGAGGATGTGGAGTAAAGTGAACCCTTGTATATTATTCCTGGGATGAAACTGGTTTAGCCAGCTGGAAAACAGTATGGATCCAGCAATCCCACATCTGGGTACATATCCAAAGGAAATAAAATCGTTACCACAAAGAGACACTTGTATTCATAGCAGCAGCATTCACAATGGCCACAATATGGAAACAACTTAAGTATCCATTGACAGATGAATGGATAAAGAAAATGTGGTGTGTGTATGTAACAAAATATTATTCAGCCTTAAAAATTAAGGAAATCCTATATTTGCAATAACATGGATTGAAACTGGAGGGCATTGTGCTAAGTGAAATAAGTCAAACAAAGAAAGACAAACACTGCATAGTATCACTTATATGTGGAATCTTTAAAAAATGTCAAACTCAGAAATAGAGTAGAAAAGCGGTTGTCGGGCTGGGGAGTAGGAGAAATAGAGCTTATAGAAGGGTGCAAGCTTTCCGTTAAAAAATGAATAAGAAAAAAAAGAAAATGAATAGGGCCTAAGGATGTAATATATAAAACATGGTGACTACCGTTGATAACACTGTACTGTATAATTGAAATGTGCTAAGAGGGTATAATTTAAGTGTTGTAACACCCTCCCTTTCTCTCTCTCTCACATATACATACACACACACACAGTTACATATACTCGGAGATGGATGTGTTAATTGGTGGGGGGAATCCTTTCACAATGCATACATGTATCAGATCATCATATTGTATACTTTGTCCTACAGATTTATCAATTATACCTTAATAAAGCTGAAAAAAAAAACCCCTGAAAATATTTGCTTCTGGGAAACAGTTTAGGAATAGAAATGAGCTGCTTTGTAGCACTGGAGTTTTAAAACCATGTACATGTATTTCTGATAAACATGAAAATTAAATTTCATCAAAACAAATATCTAATCAGGGGTGCAGTCCAGATGACAGCTATAGTCAAAACTTTGGGCCTCCTAGAGGACAAGCCAAGTAAGTAACACCCTGGCGGAGTGCCATGCCTGGTTCTACCTGGGAGGGTGTGGATCCTAACAAAGGTAATCTTTCCGAGTCTCTGTGTCAGGTGGCAGCACAGTGCTTCGGTGACAGTCATAGTTTCTGGAGCCAGAAGGCCTGTGTTCACAGCTGCACTACTGTGGCTCTAATGTAAGTTACTTAACATCTATGAACCTCAATTTCCTCAGCATAAAAATAAGGATAATATTACTTGTGACTAATTATAACCTCATAGGTGTGTAAAAGTATCTGAGTTTTTTGGTGAGGATTAAATGATATAATACATGTAAAAGCAATGTGTCTGGCACATAGATTATAAGTATTCTCTAGCATTAAACTCCAATTATTATCACAGAGGAGTGGGATAATAAAGAAGAGGGTAAAGTTTGAGAGCAACTGTGAAAGCATAAGCATTAAATATCAATTTACAGAAAAGAGAAACTAGAGTTTCAGATGGTGGGATTTGTGATTCATGTGCGAAGCTGCCAGAGACAGGAAGCTCCGACCCAGAGGATGTGACCTTAGAATACACTTCAGGTCTAGCCAGGACAGACACCTCCGTCATCTCCTGCCTCCCTTCCCTTTATTCCTCTCTAACCATTTCTCTCCATTTGTGCCCATAATAAAGAGCTGAACTATAGTTTTCATTATCTGATGAACTTTTGATATACTTCCACTGATATAAAATGCTGGTTTTCACTCTAACAAAAGCCTCAAGCAACCTGCTTTTTATATAGAAAGGCTACTCTGTAGCTTTGAGTTGTTGGTTAGTTAGTTGTACTCTTAGTGTAGTCTTGAAATATTTGAGCCGCATTCAGGTTGGGTGTTTGTCAGGGAGAGAGAAGTAAAAAAGTGGAATGAGGGAAAAAGAGGAAGGAACACTCAAACAGGGAAAGAAAAATCCATCAATCAGTTCTCCAAGGACGCTGCAGGATTATAGTAAGTATTTCTGGATTCCTACTACATGCAGATATTATCCTGACGTGGGAATACAGATAAGTAGCAAAAGGACAGGACTGTGGGGACTTGGTGAAATAAGTCTTAATCAGGGACAGAGAGTTGAGAAGCAGGCAACAGGTATCATCAAGCTGCCTGGCGTTCACTTAGGGACGTTTCCTGTGTCTCCCGTTTCTGGGGGGGCCACATTTAAGATTGATTTAGGGCTGTGCTCTAAATCTATAGTGTTGCTATGAGTTTCTGGCACCCCCTCCGCTAGGTACTAAAAAATTGTAAGTGCAAACTAGTAAAAAGAATACGGTAATGTGAAAAAAAGAATTGGTTTCCTTGTAGACTAGTGGAGTTCTGTGCTCTTGGCTATATTTTTGCCCAAAGAAAAGTTGCAAAATTGAGCAATCCCCTGTATTTCTTCCTTCTTTAATAAAGAAACAATTGTTTTGCTGCCCACATATACAGTAAATCTAAATAAAATGGCTAAGACTCTGGCAGCTTATTTTACTCCTTTCTACAAAGCCCATCAGAAGAGATGTTGAAAGTTAATACAGAATCTGCAAAGACCAGAATTTCACAAAAATACCATGAAGAAGGACATAATGGCTCTTCCACATGCCTGCTTTGTTCAGCCAGATTTATAGTTTATAAGATGCTGCCTCTGATCCCACTGACTTTTAGTGCCAAAATTTTACTAAATCAAACATAAACAATAGACCCAAGCCACCTTTGCTGTCAGCTACAGGAAACTTTGGTAGGTTTCAGTGTTAGAGGAAAAACTGTTCTCCAGAACCCTCCCAAGCCACAGAGGACGGAAGTGCTTGAGCAGGTTAAGCGAACTTGATTTATCTTAATTACCAGAATACATTTTCCATAGGAAATTGTGGGGCCACATCTGGTTCACACAGTGGATTCTTCAGTCTTTCAGTCAGTGAGGAGAGACATGGGCTCATTTGAAGAGAACGGTGAGATTAAAGGGGTTTTTTAGTTCGTGTACAGAGATCGAGTGTGTTCATCCATATAGGCCAATCAGGTCATTAGGAAGAAACTGGCCCATCAACAGATTATCAAAATGTGTGTTAAAAACAATTTCTCTGAAAACAAATTGCATACTGCAGACACAGATTCAAAGAAAAATGGTTTATCAGGACAATTCTACTTGCTGTAAGACTGACCTAGGTTTTGGTTTTATTTTCAGTTTCAGTTTTCACACTGATTCTGTGCATCGCTTCAGATCATAAGATCACATGTCATTTTAGATCAGGGAGAGACTTCGAGACCAATTAGTCCACACTTCCTATTCTTTTAAGCAGTGATGCAAGAATTATTGTTTAAGTCATATACTTTATCAGTTTTTCTGTTTGCAGAACTAAAAATAATCAGTGGTCTTTGCAAGCAAAGTGGTTGGTTCCACATAGTAGAGGCTTTTCTTAATATTTTTCTTTTAGTTCAACAAGAGTCACACATTGAGGTTTCATGGGGATAAGAATAAGTGGGGAATAAATATTGGGGCATGGGGTAGATGGGCCATTGACAAGGCTGGGGCCACACCCAGGTGCCCAGAAGAGCTGTGTGGCTCTGGTCTCTGTAGACAGAAACATCTCACTCCAGGTGTGGAGCTGAACCCTCCCAGCAGTGAGACAGCTGCTGGCTGGTCCTATACTGGGGGCTACTTTGAGGTTCTGCATATCTATTTTCTCCACCTTGATTCTCCTGGGTTAAATGTTCTAACACTAAGCTCTCTAATCTGCCCTGTGTGTAATGATTAGCCAGTAATTATCACCTGTTTTAGATATTTTTTTTGCAGTCAGGGCAAATGATGGAAAATGCTATTAAATAAATTGTTTACATATGCCTCCTAGAATTGGAGTGCAGCTATAGTAATTCTTTTAAAAGTTACTATCTTCCAGCTTTTCAAATAGGGAATTCCAGAACCAAGGCAGAGGGGATTTTAACAGTTATAACTCAAAGTTTGCCTATTTGGGGAATTCATTTTTACCATATATTTTTATTATAAAGTTTTCCCCAAGCATTTAAATGTGGCCAAAGACATTCTTTATAAGCCATGAAAAACCACCTGGGGGGTGCATCCCACACATACTTCTTCATCTTATAATGTCTTTTGTTAGCATTAATCTTGCACCATGGTTGGGCAGAAAAAGTACGACGGAATGCAATGCTGACCTAACAGTGTGAAAAAAGTTTGCATCAAAAAAGCCGATGGATCTGAACTTGGGAACTTGTAATTTTATTATTCTGTCTGTAGCTTTGCTGTCAGTAGTAACTTTGAGGACTCTTGTATTTCCCTGACTCATGCACATGGGTTTGATCTGAAAGAATACTATTGTTGCCCTTTCTTTTCTTGCCAGCCTGTCCCATTCCTTCCTATCCTTTACCGTCAAGTTATAGTTTCAAGTATTCCATGAGGCTTTCTCTCCAGAAGAATTGCAGAACTGGGTGTAAGTCCTACACTGGCATGTTCTTTTATGCTGTCTTATCATGCTCTCCAGTTGACTCATGGGCATTAGTTTTGTTTCTCTAGGTACATTTAGACTTCTGAAACCTTAAGTTAAAGGAAATAATTTGATTTCCCTTTATTATTCCTTAACTCACTAAGTTATTTTGACTAATAGCAGTTTCGACAAATAGTTTTTAATATTTCAGCTCAAAACATTTTGCCCAGTAAATTAGACAAACTAATCTCTAGCATCCCTTTGTTAAGAGAGCATGGATGCACTCACAGGCTCATCGGGTTCTGGGATCTACTGAACACCACAAAGTTTCAGGCAAAAAATTGCCAGGTATTGTAGGCAAAAAATTTTCATTACAGCACCTGCAGCCACATGCATTATATTTGCCCCCAGTGGGAAACTGTTCTTTACTACAAATTATTGATATACAACTTAAATCCTGACCCATTAGGGACTATCAGCATAATCTTGGTCAAATGTACATGAATATTAACATTCTTTACATCCTCACGAATTTCATTCAGTCACACCAAACTCTAAAGGCAACATCAAGTAAGCCACATACAGGCACCCTGAACAGCCTCGAATTTATGCCTCGTTGTAAAACTCGGCATGGGTTCTGACTTCAGGGATTCCTAAACTAAA
The DNA here is from genome assembly GCA_004026545.1 of Mormoops blainvillei. Classification (NCBI taxonomy): domain Eukaryota; kingdom Metazoa; phylum Chordata; class Mammalia; order Chiroptera; family Mormoopidae; genus Mormoops; species Mormoops blainvillei. The sequence continues at coordinate 123,457 of PVJD01004705.1, forward strand.
TTTAATATTGCTTTTCCCTAAAGAAAATTCAGAAAGGGCCTCTTTTGGGCTTTGCTTGTCCTGAGATGAGAACAGGCTGTAGGGGTCCTCCTTCGAAGGCCCACTGATAAAGGACAAGAGACATGGGCAAGACATAAACCATGAGGGGTGATAAAGGGGACTTGGCTGATTTCAGCTGGAGGCAAAGTCTAGAAACAATTAGCATGAGTCCCTACAACATCACAACCAGAATGTGAATCCCTGATTGGTCCTGTGACTCCAGAATGAAATACTCCTCACCCAGAGGTACTTTTCTTTTATGTGCCTGCTTGACCAATTAGGCAGATCCCAAAATGGCATTCTTACATGACATTAACAAAATGTTCTTTTTTGGTAGATTTATTCTACCAAATGTCACTCATTTTAAGTAGCTCTTAACAAAAATGGTTTTTTTCAACTAAATGAAGTCAAATGATTGAACAAGTCCCTCCTCAGCTAACTATCTTTCAAGGTCTCCCCATCTTTTGACTCATTTTCCTGATCTGCCATAGAAGGCTCCCCACAACCTAGCTTGTTCCTCTCTTAGCTTCCACTGCTTTGGTCTACTTTTCCACCCCCAACACTGGTGAAAATAGCCTCTTGTCCACTGCACACAGCCATGCCACTCTGGGCCTCAGGACTAACGTGTGCTATGTGCTATTCTCTCTGACACTTCTTCCCCCTAAGAAAGTCACCTAGCCCCAGCTAGTGTAGCTCTGTGGATTGAGCGTTGGCCTACGCACCAAAGGGTCGCTGGTTCGATTCCCCAGTCAGCGCACATGCGAGGACCCCAGTAGGGGGTGGGTGAGAGGCAACCATACATTGTTGTTTCTCTCCCTCTCTTCTCCCTCCCTTCCCCTCTGTCTAAAATTAAAATAAATAAATAAAATCTTTTTAAAAAAGTCACTTAGGTAACTCCTTCCTACTCGCCCAGACTTTGTGAAATGCCACCCATCTGGGCTCCCATAGCATCTTGGGCATACTTCTACCAGAGCCCTGACCACTCTGTGTAGAATAATCTGTTATTATCTGCCTACCCCAACCAGCTTCCTCCTCTGCTAGAGCAGGCACCATATTTATTCATGCTTGTTGCCACAACACCAAACACACCGCTGCATACAATGTTGGTATTTAGAAAATGTTAGCTGAATGGAAATGCAAACCTTTTACAAACAAATCAGGTTTGAAATGTCACTGGAATAATTGTTCTCCTTCTGATTATAGCTCATAGGTGCAAGCTGAAATCTGAAGACAGCCTGATTCAGAAAAGGAACACAAATGAACATTTAGAAGTCGGACGCCTTTCAGTTTACTCCCTGTGTACCATACAGCCCATTTTTATTATGTGGAATAAAAAGTAAGAAACTGAAGAGAAAAACCATCCAAGTCCTGTAAGCCCAAATTCACCTATTAAAAAGTCCAAATGAAATGAGTTTTCCCTTTTACTTTTTCTTTAAAACATATTGGGTTGGCCAAAAAGTTCTTTTAGTTTTTGTCTGTACAATGGCTCTAATGGTGCTTAGTTGTCTTTAATTTCATTCAAAACAATTTTATTAGATTTATAAAGTTATCGCAAAACTGTACAGTAATATAAATAACCTGGTATCAATGTGTAATGAGGGATATCAAGAAAAGTTGTTCATTATAGGACAATGTTAATATTATTTATTATTTATATCTCTTCAAAAATCTGTTCTCATTTGCCTATGATAAAAACACCCAAAAGCGAAGGACTGCTATGTCTGGGACTAGTCTCTAGGTATTTTAAGCATTAACTATTACAGATTTTCACCTGTATTTATCACGTGGCTTTTATTTCCTTGCCCTCTCCCTTCCAGAATGCCTGCTAAATTCTTCTGTACTTCAAATCTAGTTTATATCATGCACACTCCAGGTGTCTCTGGTCCACAGATTTGCCTTCTCTAAATTTTGGCATTTAATATCATCATTTGGTACTAATGACCTATTCTTCAAAGCTATACCGTTAGCTTACAAGACCATCTTCTTAGCTCTTGTATGCCCACCAATAACTTGCATAGTTGCAAAACATGATTCTAGGGCTGTCTAGTGCTGTGTGAGGAAAGCCAGTGAAGGAGATACAAACGAGACCCTCCCTGAAGACACAGGGGGCTGATGTTATTTCATTCCTGTAATAGCACTGGTGGCTTACCTTGTGTCTGGTTTTAGATTTTCTACTGTGGAGAAGGTTTGATTTGTAATTTGAATGGACTTGTTCTTCCCACTGAATGACCCATTCTCTCTGGATATAACTTCATATTCTGAAAAGTGAAAAGGCCAACAGATACTCGTCTTTATATCCTGGCTGATTTCATTGTTCTTGAAGCTAATAGCATAATAAAGTCACTCATAAAAATAAGCAACTCAGATTGCAGTTCTGATCTTTTACATTACATGTTGATCTTATACATTACACATTACATATACATTATGTATACATCTTATACATTAGCCATTTCCAGATTGGGATGGTCAGTGGATGACAAAGGTCCCAAGGCATTTGAGGGGTTGCTTATTGACCATTTCTGCTTTCCCTTTAGCAGAGTGGAGAAAGGTAACTGAAGATTAATGACGCTCCGACGGTAGCTTTGGAGACTGGTGCCTATGATTCTGTTAGGAAAGTCAGTCTGCCATCACTGGAAAGCTCCTTGTGCGAGGCTTCCTGCACAGTGGGGCTTTACAGTACAGCCGGGGAAAAGGCCACTGACTACATGGTACTGCTGCAAAAAAGTTCTCTAAGTCTAAAACCACAGCAGCAAGTGACAGTTAACCCAACAATGAGCTATACTTTCCTATAGTTCATTATGTGCTACTTAAATGTTGCCCCTTTCATAATTATTGTTGTATTTGTAAAAAGAAAATATGTCCTTAAAGTCTGAACAGAGATCTGCATAAATTTCACTTAAAGGCATGTTTCCATGAACTTGCAAGACTAATCCAAAGACAGTTTCAGAATATGAAATGTAATTTACAAATTTGTGCATTGGTTTTCCCTACTCTCAGTTGGGGTTTAGTTTAATGCATGTGACAAAAGATTTTAAAAATCAAACAAAAACCAGACAACAAAACCCCACTAAAGATCGGCTCCATCAGTATAAAGAAATACACAGGTGGTGGGTGTTAGGGAAAGTGGGGAGGCTGCAGAGCGGCCGGCAGGTCCCTGGGGATTTCTGCTGTTAGCACTGAGATCAAAGGTAGGAGATGGATACTGGGAATAAAACTGAAACCATGAAGTATCTCAAGAGCCTTATAATCGCCAACTTTAATTTGGGAAGGATTTTTAATTCTGTGCTTTAAAATCTAAAAAGAGCATGACTCTTTCTGAAGCATCTCTTTTGACTTTCTTTCCAAAAACTCAATATTAAATGGGGACGCAAGGGCCATTGTACCTGGACATAGCAGTGCAGCTCTTAAAGGACCAATGGCTGGTATCTAGTATTCCTTCCTCAGACTCTTTTTGTTCCCAACTGTTTTGGGTTTTGTTTTGTTGTTTCCTGACTCTCTCTGTTTGCAGCTCAGTTGTTTTTCTATTCTAACAGAGGGAAAGACGGGGAGGATCCTGAATTCAAATGTGCCTATTTTATATCTTTTCCTCAGCTGCGGAGGGATAGTTACAAGAAAAAGTAATAATAATTACTTCCATAGTAATTAAAATGGAAGTAAAATTGATTTTTTAAAAAATGGAAACTGTATGGCTTGATGGAAAGAGGCAGGCCAAGCCTTAAAGCCATAATAGCTTTATAATAAATCCACCATTATAAAAAAGGAATATTAACTTTAGAATGAATATTTGTAAATGCATTTTGAGTATATTTCCAAAGGTTTATGTCCATATGTCTCCTTTTCAAATATGGGATCTTATTTATAATTTCATTAACAGTAAAGATATAAGGAAATCTATAAAGAACTAACACTGAATAAGTAGTCTTTCTATTCCCTTCATATGGTTTTATTGCCCTATTGTGAGATAATTCACCTAATAGAAAAAATTACTTATTGTGAAGTTAGGAAACATCACTCTAGTCAACAGAGCATAAAAATAGTAATGGTGGTACTATTGTTACCTTTCCTACTACTGTGACTACTGCAAACATTAACAGCTGCTAACTTAGTTTGCACATTCATTCTCTTCAATTTTATCCACAGGATAAATTGATAACAATGGGTATCATTACAAATAAGGAAACTAAAGTTCAAAGAGGCTAATTATATACCCAATTTCTATGTTTAGAACACAGCCTGTCTGGGATTTAAATCTGTGTCAGCACACTCTTGGCCTATAACAAAGCAACACATTATAACCAAGTTAATTTTAAGTTACCCAAGGACCCAAGCAGGCTATGGTCAATTTTTAGGTCACCTATTTCTCCATCAGCATAGAAGGGACATATAGAAGTAACTAAATTTGAATGTATTTACTAGAGGTGAGTACATGCCTGTCAATTAAAAGAAAGATTATTGACAGAAGTCAACTTGTGGAATGAAGAACATGTTTCCCTCTCTTTTTATTCATTTCCTCAACCCTTTCCTTTCATATCATTTTCAGTGATATGAGAATTAATTTCTGTTTTATCTGAGCTGCTGGTTTGTTAAAGATTACATTTGAAATCAAGTAGTATTTAACAAACCATTTAAAAATAAATAGAAATGGAAAAAATAGAACAGACCATTAGGGTATATTGTCCAACATTTAAATACAGACTAGATGACTAATGGTTAAATATGGAATTATTTCTATGTAGGAAGATACTACAGCTAAAGAGATGTGGTCCTTATCCACAAAAATTGTTACTATAAATCCATTATCTTGTGAACAGTCTCAAGCAGCCCATTAAGCATTTGATAATAATGTTCCAAAAGTAATTGATTAGAATACTTAGAGATTATGATTTTGAGATTTTAGAAATTTATAATAATTTTTTAAATGTTACATAATGAACCAGAAAGGAAAATCCTTCTGCTTTAAAAAAGTTAAATCAGATATAATTGACATACCCAAGTGAATATGTTATTAGGTCAGCAATTTTCAACCTTTCTCATCTCATGGCCCATATAAACTAATTTTCTGTAGCACATCAAAAAATATATTTTTTGCCAATCTGACAAAAAAAGGTATAATTTTTATTGATTTACCAAAAAAATAGTAATTACTTACTTTTATTATGCAACATGACCAATAAGATCAACTCTATTATATGACCTATATGGTTCAAGACAGGGTTTTCACCCTGGATGGCTATTATGTTGGCTGTTGTCTTTTAATTTGATAATCTAAGGGAAAAGAGGTCAGTGGCCCTAACTAAATAGTGAGGTGTTGCATGTTTTAAAAATTCTTATGGCACACCAGTTGACAATTGCAGTCTTAGATTATTAGATCTATTAGATTAACCAATTCCAATGTGATGTTCTACATCTTTAAGGCAAATGAAATCTTATAGATCATTTTGTTTTGTGAGAACTAAGCCTCTATCATAGGAACTCCTTATTAGCAAAGTATATGGATTAAAAGTTGAACTCTTTAATACATGTAGATAATCAATGCTTAGAGATTGATTGATTTTTAGATGTTGATTTAGAGTTTTATTTTTTTAAAAAGATTTTATTTATTTATTTTTAGAGAGAGGGAAAGGAGGGAGAAAGAGAGAAACATCAATGTGTGGTTTTCTCTTGAGCACCCCCTACTGGGTACCTGGCCCAGAGCATGGGCCCTGACTGGGGAATTGAACCAGTGACCCTTTGGTTCCCAGGCGGGCACTCAATCTACTGAGCCACACCAGCGAGGGCTGATTTAGAGTTTTAGATATTAGATATATTCAGATACTGACTTAGCTCCTACCAGCACAGTCCCAAGTAAACAGGCAGGACGAGGCAAGTCCCCAGGAATGAGCGGCAGTGGCTGGTTCGTTCTCAAAACAAAGGTAAGCTTTGCAAGAGAGAGAAAATTCACAAAATACTGTTTTGTTTTTTTTTAAAGCCAGCTAAGTAAAGATATGTTGCTTATACTGGAAGTTGCTCTGCCGTTTTTTTCTGAGGAGAAATAATGAGTGGCTGCTTTCTCCTGTATTCGGAGAAACTGTTTTGGTACATCTGAATACCACACTGCCCGCCCCGCAGCGTACTCCTCCTCTCTGCTCCTCCTGACGGCTTAGTGGGCTCCTCTGCTGCCTGTCTAGCCACCCCAGGCACAGGGCAGGGACCAGGGCTGCAGGAACCTTGCACACTCGGGCGGCATTCTTTAGCTGATTGAGGCCTTTAGTCTTTTCCCCTCCTCACTAGTTCGATTGTCCTGTCTGCTATGGAGAATTAAACTCCCATATAACAAATTCAAAAAATGACTCAGGATTTCTAATTTTCACAGTAATTTTTAGAGGTGGGTAGATAGCAGAATCAAAATTTCTGGAGATGAGCAGAAAATTGACCAGAAATAGAATTTTAAAAACATGCACCCTAAAATGACTGAAATAACATCTAGCCTGCTTGAAAATTCCAGGTCGATCCAGAAATTGGGTTGATGAAAGGAAAACTGATTTAAATATCATCAGCAGTGGCAACTTTTCCTATATTACCTGTAATTTCCTTGGTAATGAAACAACTAGATATATCTTCACATTATGAAAAACGAGTTCTAAGAGGAGATGAAAAGATGCCACTTAGAGAGATCTGCTAAGTTAACAGGAAGCTCATAACCAGGACAAAGACGATCTTTTCCCATCATATGGCACTTCTGACAATAATGTGCCACCGGGACAGCAGAGCTTTGCTGGGACTCACTACTCCTGAGATATGACTTACAGGTTATTGTTTGACTCAGTGCTCCACAGTCCCAGTGTAGCACGTTATCAAAGCTTTCCACCACAGCACGAACAGTCCTTAGGCCATGATCTTACCAGTGACAGTGTCATTTGGCGGCTTATCCCAGTCTAAGATGACAAAAGAGGGGCAGCCTTCCACGGTGACCACGGTGAGGTTGGAAGGAGGGTTCTGCGGTGGGCTGGTGGCATTCCCCTCTGTGGCCTCCTCTTTGGGGAACCGTTTGATGGAGTCAGTGATGGAGCAGGGC
>PVJD01004706.1:0-130589 GCA_004026545.1 Mormoops blainvillei
TAGCAGTTGCTGCATTGTTGGCCCCCCCACATCTTAGCTGATCAGTGACTCCCAGTGCTGTTCCTCTACACATCAGCATGGGGCCACTTTTCCTGTCTTACCCTCAACCAACAGCAATCTGATGGCTCTTCTCTCATTGAGGGGACATCCCTTGAAACCATGACCCTATGGTGAAATCTGTTATTCCTAACTCTGAGATCAGTGTTATGTCTGCCTGGAAATATTAGATTGTATGTATATTCAATATCTGGCAATTTCATATGGTTATTCTATATGTGAATTTGTAAGTTAGACACGTATCTGAGAAGCTAATTGTACTGTAATACAAACTGTGCATAGTTACAGACTGGAAGGATGATGGGCTTGAGCAGGTGGGTGTGGGACAGCTGGAATTTGTGGTGCAAGTAGAGGCAGATCAGTGAGACAGAACAGATGAGAAGAGAAGCTGGACCAGGGCTTCCAATCGTTTTGCACTGTTTAAAAGTGGAATCATTTTGTTACGGAAAATGAAACGACCAGACACCGAGGGGTTTAGGAGCTCGATCTTTATTTACGTGCACGGGCCCAGAGGAGACAGACTCCAAATTCTGAGCCAAGAACAATAGCCCTGCACTCCTTTTATGTTGGGCCAAATGGGAAGGGTTTCAGGAAGCGTGGTATAGATTTGGCGCGAAGGGGCTAAAAGAGGTGGGAGAGAAGCATTTACAGCATTAGTCAGGGCAAATAGCATTTCATCTTTGGTATCAGCCTTGATTCCCTCTACAATTTGGCTCAGAAATGCTTTGCCTGAGAGCCCATAGAGGCAGACCCAAGGCCACAGCTCAGACCTCCAGACAACTGGAGGAGAAATTTGACTGCCTCTGAGTGGGAACCTGGTGCCCTAACCTACTTCCCAGCCACAGGTCCAAGCGGACCCACACAAACCCGTTGGCATTGAGAGAAGGAAGCGCTGGAGGGCAGCAAAGGCTCACAATTTCTCCTTACTGTATTTTTGCCTTAAAAAATGACTTGCTCTAACACTCTTAGAAATTTAATTTAGAGTGACTTTATAATCCGAACTAGCCTGTATGATCAGAGGCCCCATTTGTCATTTTCTTCCAGAAATACATTTACTTTTTCCCTTATCATTTCCAAAAATGCCAGAGCTTTCCCTCATCCCAAGAAGACCATGCGCAGGCCCACCTGCATGGAAGCTGGCGGGGCAGGATGGACTGTGGCAGAGCTGGACCCCAGGTCTGCCTACTTTGCAGCTGCTCAGCGCTTCTGGCTACAAGGTGGAGATCTGATCTGATACCCTAGAAAATACCTTTAGAAAATAGCTTTTGGAGGAGGAGGAGATTTGGCGAGAGTCACCAAACCATACATCGCAGCGCACGGATTCTGGAGCAGTTTGTAAAAGTCACCCTGTGTTCTAAACTGAAACAGCGTCCTAAGGGTTCGCGCCTTCCAGGAAAGCGCAGTGGAGACCTGGCTGGGACCGAAGGAGGGGAGCAGGACCTTTCGGTGGCTCAGAGGACCACGCAGCAGGTGCAGCGGGCCTGCGAGCGGCGCAGGAGGGAGCGCCCGCCCAGCACCCGCACTGAGCCAGCGCCGGTGGGGGGCGGGGGCTCCCTGAGGTGACAGGAGGAAGCAGGAGGTGGAGGGTGAAGAGGAGGTCCCGCCCCACCTCGCTCTCCTTTACGGGAAGTGATGTGGGGCCAGACGGAAAATACCCGCCAAGGACCCAAAAAAGGACGGCAGCTGTTGCGGCAGGGCAGGGCGCACGGAGGCAGAGCAACGTGGGGACAACTGGCTGGGCCAGGTGAGGCAGGCGGCCGCCGTAAGTTGGGTAGGTGCGCTCGGACCACCTGCGCCCACCAGGGTCCGCTTCATCCCAGAAGGCTGAACCGGGTAGCGGGCGAGGGGCACGTCTGGCCCTGGGGCTGGGCTGGAGGCTGCGGCTTCTCTCCCCGCCTCTGGGCGGCTGAGCTGGCCAGGAAAGTTGCTTTGCTGCTCCCAGGCCCTGTATGGCCATCGCGCAGACCCCGCGATGACAACCGCCCGGGATGGCGGTCTGCTTCGGCGCGAGGTGTAGTCCCCGGTTGGGATGCGGGGCTGAAGTCTGCTGCGGGTGGCATCCAGGTGCGAAAGTCGCCCCCAGAGGAGGAGGAAACTTCACTGGGAGGAGAGGAGGAAGGTCCCAGGCCTCCCGCACTGACCTTTAGTTCTTTCCTCCCTCTTGCTGTTTTCAGTTGAATTATGAACGTTTTTACAACACCTTTGTTGGTCTGGTCTGGGCGGCAAACTGGCGGGGTAGGTGAGGGTTCTGCCTTCTCCTGTCCGTCAGACAGAAAGCTATACCTGGCAGCCAGGTTCTCAGGTACTGGCTGGTTTTAGTAATGATGTGATGACAGATTTCAGTAACTATTGCCAAAGGCTTGTCTCTGTCCCAAAAGATCACGGATTAAGCAAAGGCTTAGTAAAGGAAATCTCGAGAGCTCTTGACTTCGCCTTCCTAGCCTCTGGTTCCCGCTGGCCACCTGGGCCTCATGGCCTCAGAATCTTCTGCCACGGGGTCCTCCTCCGCACCTCTGGGCTAACAGCTGTTTTTCCCCTACTAGATGGATTCCCACTTTATGGCTGGCTCATCACTCAGATGTTGGGAGGGGTGAGGAGTGTTGTGTCATAAAAGTTTTCTGTAATTATTGGATTTAATTTGTTGGTGCTTCACTGTCCCTGTTCCTTTTTTTTTCTTTCTTAAAAACTTGCTTTGGGGGTGGGGAACATAGACTGGAAAACAGCGTTTCTGCAGATGGTTGGAAATGAATAACGGTTAATATAATGCTGAAAGAACTTGACTGAGGATCATTCTTTTCTATATTTTATGTTGTTTTTCATTCCCACTTTCTCCCTTTCCTCCTTTCTTTCTCCCTCCTTCCCTCCCCCCTCCTTCCCTCCCTTCCTTAATTTCCATGGCCTGCTTTGATTTTGAATTTTAATGAAGTATAATTATTTTTTCTTTTGTTACTTATGCTTTTGGTGTCAGATCTAATAAAGTATTGCCAAATCTAAAGTCATAAAGATTTATGTCTATGTTTTCTTCCAAGCATTATATACTTTTAGCTCTTACATTTCAATCTTTAACCCATTTTAAGTTAATTTTTATATACGGTAGGAGGTTGGAGTCCAGGTTTATCCTTTTTCATATTGATCCCTAGTTCTCCTAATACCGTTTGTTTTTGAGAAGACCGTTTTCCCCCCTTTGAATGGTCTTGCTGCCTCTGTTGAAAATCAATTGACTGTAAATGCGAGGGTGTATTTCTGACGTTTAAATTCTACCCCATTGATCTGTATCTCTATCGTTATCCTAGTGCCATACAGCCTTGATTGCTGTAGCCTTGTAGTAAGTTTTGAAACTGAGAAGTGTGAGTCCTTCCACTCCGTTCTGTTTTTCAAGATTATTCCTGCTATTCTGGACCCCTTGAATTTCCATATGAAATTTAGGGTCCTCAGTTTCTTCTCCGTTTCTGTTGCCATGATCTTATAACAGATGTAAGGGTTTTGTAGTGGGTAACAGTCTGTAGGAACCAGACTCTTGATTTTTCCACCCCAAACCTGCTTCTTCCTTAGTCTTCCCCATTTCCTTTAATAGCAACTTCACTTTTCCAGATGCTCAGGCTAAACACCCAGGAGCCACCCCTGATTCTCTCCTTTCTCTCATTTGCACATCTAATCCCTCAGCAAATCTCATTGGTTCTTCTTTGAGAGTATATCTAGGAAAATAACCATTTCTCAGCACTTCCACTGCTACCATCAAGTTCTTATTAATTCTGTCACCTGGATCACTGTAAAAGCCTGCTGCTGGGCCCTCCGGCTGCTCCCCTCACCACTCTACAGTTTATTCTCAACGCAGCAGCTAGAGTTACTCGCTCCTCTGCTGGAAACACTCCTATGGTGTTTTATCTCTGAAGGAAAACAAAGCATCATCATGGCCTATAAGCCCCTTACATGGTAAATGGCCTCATGTTCTATTACTCTCTCCTTTGCTTACTCTGCTTTGGCCAGGCACACCCCAGGACCTTTGCACTTGCTGTTTCCATTGCTTGGAATGCTCTGCCTCCAAATGTCTGCATCGCTTCTTACTCGTTTCATTCAGGTTAAAAGTCTTTTCTGTCTTTGATACCTTCTTGAACCACCCCATTTAAAATAGCATCCCTCACCCCTCCATCATGTTCTGCTCCCTTACTTTGCCTCATTTTTCTTTAGAGTATCTATAATATGTTCGTTTCTCCCTCCCTCTCTCTCTCACACACACACAATATTTGTCTCCAACTGATAGACTATAAGCTCCACGAATGTCGAAATTTTTCTTGTTTACTATTTATTTTCCTAATAAATTATGATAGGTTTGATAGGTTTGTTTTTTCAAAAACAAAACAGGGCTTGCATGTTTAAAGTTTAACTAGATAGAGGGAATCCTTTCACATTGTATGTGTACATCGAATCACCACGATGTATGCTTTAAATACCTTACAATTTTATTTTTATTTAAAAAAATAAATTACAATTTTATGTCAGTTATATCTCAACAAAGCTGAAATTAAAAAAAAAAAAAAGTGTGAGCCCCTAAGAAGCAAGATCATCCTACCATTGTTAAAATAAAATTACCTTCAGAAGAGAACAATTTTTCCCTTTCACTGTCTTTGCTTTGTATATGTTGTGCTGTTTTTGCTTGGGTCATATTTATTCCTGCGCCTCTTGGTCAGGAAGCTTGAGTTTATGATCTGGTTTCCCTTAAGCTGATTACGTTGGGAGCAGACATGAGCACTGAGTTGGGGGAAGAGATGAAGGGTGTGTAATTAGCTTCACGTTCACAGGGTAAGATGTGGGGAGCAGTGGGCATGCTGCATGTTTTGGCCTCCAGTCTGCTCATGCTGTACAGAGGGCTCACCACGTTCTTCTTGTATGAGTGAGGTCTGCTAACACTCATTTTATTTACTGCCTCCTGTACTGAAGAGTAATGTTGAAAGTTAGTCCTCCTTTCCTGTTTTTTTCTTTCTGTCTCTATACATGCTTTTCTTGAGAAGGTCTCCCATTTTGTGCTTCAGCCACTCTGAGAACCACCCACATGTATGGAATCAGACTTCTGATTTTTAAAATTGAACTTTTAATGTAGGGTTGGAGGTAGAGTACAAGATTTAGCAAAAAAATGCATTTTGGATAAACAATGAATAATATTTTAATAGAAATATGTTTCATGCAGTATTTGGGACATACTTACACGAGTATTTTAAAAATATTTGTTGTTTTTATGAAATGCAAATTTAACTGTGTTTTGTGTTTAATCTGGTAACCGTAGTCGGGTAAATCCACGTTTATGCACAGGAAATGCATCGGTCATAATAATGTTCAAAGAATGACTGAGCGATTGCCCATTTTGGTGACTGCACGTGTCCATCTTAACGAAGGAGAGGACTTGTAAATTCAAAAAGTATCAGAATGAGAAAGAAGTTGGGGAAGATTCAGCCTTGCTCTAGATTTTTGTAGTCAAGGAAATTCACACCCAGAGACGTTAAGCCACGTTGTAAGCCCACGCAGTGGCAGAGCCAGAAATGGAACTCTGGGTCCAGCGGTTGCTCTGCTGCATAATATCTTCCGTTAAGAGAGCATGTATAAATTGCTTATGTTTTCGTGCTGATCCTTAATTACTTTTGTTGCCACCCTCAAGTGATTACTCCAATATCATGTTGTCCTCCCAGTCCCCAGATCCAATATGTGACAGGCAAAGCCATTCTCATGAGACACCCTTGATTTTTTCATGCAGGCCATACGACTGTCAAAAGCTACTATTTGGTCGTATTCCCTGTAATGATGCCAAAAAAGCCTGTCATTTTTTCAGCATGTTTTTTATTCCTTTTAAGGTCTTGTTAATATTTTTATTCCTTGTGAATTTTTATTGTAGGATGCTTTGATTAAGGTGGACTTACTGAGAGTAATTCCACGATAGCCAAGTACCGCAAGTCTTATCGAAAGCCTGTTTGCTTTGGGTGGCCCACTCCTATGAAACTCCTCATCCTTCTGTATTTTGGTAGAAAAAAATGTGGAAAATATGTGGTAAGGACCAATGTAGGTACAGACGTATATGTGACTTGCCCTTTAGAAATGTGTCCTTATAAAACACTGGATTATTTTATTATTATGATTATTATAAAGTCATTTGTATCTATTTAACTAGCCTCGAAAATGAACATAGCTTTGTTGATTAATTCATATAAAGTCTTACCAGGTGCCAGGTTAAAGCATAATAATAATATTGGTTGCCAAGAGACTAAAAAATCTGTTGGTTCATATTAACTGCAGTTCAACTTTCCTGACCTGATCCCACCACCTGGGCAGCTGATCAGTCTTATCTGGGTTACTGGTTATGTATCTCCTGTGTATCTGTGTGATTAAAAACAAAGACAGGGTCTCAGTCAGCTAAATGAAGGTGATGGTGAGGTGTTTTTATTCTTGCTCTACTACCCCTAACATGAGAGGAATGAGACATAAAAATAGGTCATGTCTTAAGTGTTCATTTGAGGTAACTAAGAATTTTAAAACATAATCCACAGTTGTGGTCAGGATTTCATTGTTTCTTGCAATGTGTAATTACCTTTTATAAGGAATCTCACCACTACAAGGGAGTATCCCAAAGAATGAGTAAAAGGTTTCAGCAGCCCTTGGAAAGATAAGGTATTGTCCTTCCAACCAGGTACTGGAGACCAAATGTGGCCCAACCAAGCTGCTGTCTGTTCTTGTCTGGGCTTCTGTCATCAGGCACAAGGCCGGCCCTCCATCGTGCCCCTCCCCCGCTGCCACCCCGCACCCCCATCCCACTCCTGCTTCCGCCCAGAGGCCTGGGAAGCAGGTTGTGGTATTTCCTCGGGGAGTGACTTTACCTTGTCTTCCGGAGCTCCTGCTTGGTTATGGAGGAACCAACATAGCTGGGAATTAGTAGCCTGGTTTTTAGTCTCTAACATTGCTGATAATTAACTATGTGATATCATACCAGCAATTCTTAATTGGGGCTGATTTTGACCCCCTCATTCCTGGGGGCCATTCAGCAACATCTGGAGACATTTTTGATTGTTACAGCGGGGGAGCTACTATTGGCATTTAGTGGGTCCAGGCCAGGAATGCTGCTAACATCCTACAATGCTCAGGGCAGCCCCTGATGACAAAGGATTATCCTGCCCAAAATGTCAGTGGTGCTGAGGCTGAGAAGCACCGCATTAGGCAAACCACTGAAGCTCTCTGGCCCGCAGTTTCCCGAGTTACACATTCCCTTCATCGTGTACAGTTACTAAGCCTAACTGTTCTACTGCTGTCTTTCTGGTCTCTCCTTCACCCCAATTCTGTGTCATTAGATGTGGACTGAGAACCACTGCCCTCAGAGATCATGTGCAGTGAGGTCCTTATGGAGGGGTCAGCTTGGCTGTTTGAGAGGAGTGGGCCCTGTGGGGGCAGCCCGTTAACAGGAAGTGCGAGCTGAGCTGCAAACCTCTCTGCCCTATGATTCAGCGTAGGTGTGGGGGCCTGCCAGGAAGAGCGCAGAGTGTTGTGACTGCAGGCCTGGTGCCTAAATTCCTCAGAGGCCTGTACTCTTGGCACCTCAGATGGTGGGCTCGCAGATGACCAGGAGGGTCTACTTCCCAAAATGCCCCTGGTCCCCATACCCTTGTGCCTGAGGTGCCTCAGACACCAGAGTTTCCCAATGAAACAATGACCGGGCAGTTTCTTCATAAACATCCCACTTCCTGCTTAAGTAGAACCTCTCTGGGAGATTAGAAGTCAGTGACAAAAACCCCTATCCTGAGTCATTAGCCCATTTTGCCACTTAGATTAGGAAACCTCATTTATTCCACTTAGAGCATCATGCAGTTTAAGAGCTAGTAGGCACCTTAGAAACCACATAGTCCAGACCCCCTGGTTTCTAATCGATTACCCATGGCTAACTGACAGCAGAGCAGATGTTAGAAGACAGTTCTGCTGATTCCCCATTGTCTTATTTCTATATCCTTATGCGAGTATTTCTTGATTTTAACCACTTGTAAGACGGGCAGTCTAAAGTTGTGTTGTTTTGTTGTTCAAAGGAAGTGACTTTCAGATGGAATTTGACTAGCAACCAGTGTCTCTCGAACCCTTCTGAAATGTCACAGGAAGTGAAGCAAGTGTATTATGGTATGACCCACGTTAAAGTGGTCCAGAAATATCTTTGTACCCACTCTGGCCATGTGCCTGATACCAGTTAAAGACCATCACTTCTTGCCTGTATTGCTGCTTTCCTGGTGCCATTCTTGCCTCTGTCATTCACCCCGCCCCGCGGCCCATTCTTCACACAAAGCCAGTGATCTTTAAAAAATATAAATCAGATGATATCCTCATATCCTTCTTCTGTTTAAAATTCCTCAGTCGCTTCCCACTGCAGTTGGTATGGTATCTCATTGTTCCAACCACGGTCTGTGAGGGTCTGTGATTTGAGCCCTGCTGGCCTCCATGACCTCTGCTCATCCCTGGGCCTCCGTCTTCAGTCTTCATTTGCTCCCTTCTGCTCCTTGGAAATGCCAAGCACATTCCTTCCTCTTCCAGGTCAAGAGCCTTTGCGCTTGCTCTGAACTCGTTCTCAAGGCTTTTTCTCCAGATCCTTGGCTGGCTGGTCCCTTGGCATCATTCAGATTTAATCTCAAATGTTGACTCTAAGAGGTCTTCCTTGATCACTCTGTGGAAAGTAGCCCTCCAGTCACTCACTCTATTTCCTATTATTGTGTTACTGTCTTCACAGCACTTATTACTATTTGAAATTATTTTATCTTTCTGATCGCTTATTTGTTGTCTGCCTCTTCCTGCTAAAATGTTTTCGCCATGAGGGCAGGGACTTTGTTCTGTGAACTGCTCTTTGCTCAGCACCAAGAATAATGGCACATGGAAGATGCTAAGTGAATGAGTAAGTAAGTGAGCAGCTGGTATTAGAGGAGACCGCTTGACAACTTTAGTCCCATGTAAATCCTGATTCGTTTTACACGTTGGACTTTATTTTTTTAAACGAACGTCAGACTGCCAGTTTATTGATACATGAGAAAAGGAACGGTTAAGCAGACTTGTTTCTTTGCTTTGTACTCACTCCCTGCAGTAAAATCTCCATGGGAAGTAAATGAAAAAGGAGAAGGCAACTTGGTAAGCACAGACTCAGGGCACAGACACCTAGAAATCAAAAGGCCTAGAGAGCTTTCATGCTGGCGGAGGCCTGAAAGATCACCATGGTAATGGTTCGTCAGAGCTGGCTGCCCAGGAAAATCACATAGGCAGATTTTATTTAAAACAAGCCCCGCCTCCAAAAAAAAAAACACACAAAACACCCCACATTTTCAGTCTCTTCTTTGGAGATTCTAACTTTTTAGGTTTGACGTTAGGTCTGAGGAATCCGTATTTTATTTAAAATGTTGCTGTAGTGACTGATAGTGCACAACCAGGTTTGGGAACTGGTGACTGAGCCCACCTCTGTTCCCAGGTGAGTAAACTGAGGCTCAAAGGGATCATGTGCCTCAGTCAGGGTCACATAGCTAGTGAGCTGGCAGATGGCACTCAACTCTCCCAGTTCTCTCTCTGTGCTTTTCAAAAAACATGGTAAGAATGCCAAGTGAAATAAGTCGGACAGAGAAAAACAAATGCTATATGATTTCACTTGTTTGTGGAATCTAAAAGAACAAAATAAACAAAGAAAGGAGAAACAGACTCGTAGTTGCAGAGAAGATTGATGGCCAGAGGGGAGAGGTGTTGGGGGACTGGGTGAAAAAGGTAAAGGGCTTAAGAAGTACAAATTGGTAGTTATAGAAGTCATGCGGATGTAAATACAGCAAAGGGAATAGAGTTGATAATCCTGTAATAACTATGTATGGGGCCAGGTGGGTACTTGAAATATTAGGGGGAGCACTTTGTAAAGTTTCTAAGTGTCTAACTAATATGCTGTACATCTGAAACTATCACAAAATCATATTGAATGTAAACTGTAATTGAAAGAAAAAACAGAGTAAGAAAGATTGTCTAGAACAGAGGCAGCCCAGCCTTGGAAATTGTTGGTTTATTACTTTTTTCTATATTTACATGTAACTAACCAGTCTGGTGTCAAACAGGAAATGCATACAGCATAGTTTTATTTTTTATTTTTATCACCAAGCATCAGATCAGTTAGATTTTAGATCCTGGGGCTGCAGAGTGATGATAAAAGTGTGGCTCTGGGACCAGAGATGTCAGCAGTATCTGGGGACTTGTTAGAAATGCAGATTCTCAACCCCACCCCAGACCTACTGAATCTGAAACTCGGTCTGTTTTAAACTGTCCAGATGATCCTGATGCACAGGGAAGCTTGAGAACCCCTGTCTACCAGCACATTTTACAAGTGTACCATTGGTTAGAGCTTCTGGCCTTGGCCTTTCAGCTGGTAAGGCATTAAAGTTGTGAGGCTTTAAAGTAAGCCAGCCATCTGCTTTCCTTGGTGACACTTATTCAAAACAGAGACTATAGTTATAAATCTTCATTAGAATACCATACACACGAGAAAGGAGAGGGAACGGATTAATACTATTGAACATCTGCTGTGTGCGAGGCACCATGCTTAAGGCTATTACCTTGTTATCTCATTTAATTCTCACAATCTGCTATGGAAATATTATTTTCCCTCTTTTACAGATTTGGAGTCTGAGGTGGGTGGTGGTTAAATGAGTCTTCCTACAGGCTATTTGCCCATCTATCATTGTACATTGTGCTGTTTTCCTCCTAGAGCAGCTGCGCTCGGACCTTACTGTGCATAACCAAACCCCCCGGGAAGCTTGTTATAAATGTAAATGCCGTAGTCTGCCTCTCAGATATCCTAATTCAGAGGCCTGGGTGGAACTCAAGACTTTGGATTTTCATCAGGTGATCGCCCCTGGTGATCCTGCTGCCAGTGGCATCAGACCAGACTTGGAGAGATTCTGTCCGGGACCTGTTCATTTTTGCCCCAGTGGTTGGGCCAGATGCCCCTCCAGGCTTCTTGGAGGCATTGTGGTTCTCTGGCGTTTCCTTCTCCCAGGCCCTGGGCCCTGGGTGTAGGAGGACGTTGGAAGAAGGAACCTGAGCACGGGTGGAGGGGGCCCGGGAGCCCACATGGAGCTGTCTCTCATAGGACTGGCCGCTCATTCTCTCTCTGCTGCCTCTTGGAGGGTTGGCAGGCCATGTTCTGGCTTTGAGTAACTCGTGATCCTTTTCAGTATCTACCCCTAATTTTGCAGCTTTTCTTATAGCAACTTCATCCTTGTGTTGTTAGAGTGCACAAAAGTGAGCAATTTTCTCCAGGCTGTAGTTAATATCTATCGAGTTCTGAGATACTTCAGCTTTTGAGGTCAGAAATGGGGTTTCATCTGTTTGATGGTAAGAGCCTTTATTTTCAATGGGTAGAATTGACGTGTTGAGTGAACGAGTTGTCAGTCCATTAGGAGACAGTGATTTGGTGCCATTATGACAGAAAAAAATAGGTGAAAATTTTAAAGAGAATTTCAGGTATCAGCCAGATGTCCTTCTCTGTGAGGTGGTGTGCTGACTTCTGTCCAAAAGTTTAGAAGCAGCTGCTGACATAAATACTCTAAGACTTGCATTATGTGAAAAAGATATGTGTATCAAAAGCTAGTGGAAACCTACCAGGCCTTTGCCCAGTGGAGAAGTCAGCAATGTTGAAGTATTAAATTCCTTTAATGTCCTGAAACAAATTGTATAGGACAAGGGTGGAAATTCACAAGTGCAAACATTTCAGCTGGCCAGTAAGAAATAACCAAGGTATGGGTTATGTTTCTAAGAACAATTCGGTTGCCACTGATAATAACTGAGTACAGTAGCTAGAGCTACCATTTATTGAGACGTTACTATGTGTCAGGAATCATACAAAATCCTCTCATTTATTCCTCAACAGGCTTTCGAAGTAGGTATTTTCCTTCATTTTATAGATGATGGAACAGGCCCAAAAGGATTAAGTACTTTGCCCAGTGCTGGGGCTGGGGTTTCCAGGCACTCAGGACTTCCAGGGTGCCCTGGGATGGTTGGTTACTCTGGGTGTCACCCAGCTCACTGACCCACAGTTGATAGGAAGTAAGCCCAGTGGGTTCTGAGCCGTCGGGCAGATGGTTCATAGATTGAAACTTGCTGATTGGCCTCACAGAAAGCCCTTCAGAACATTTCTTGGTGCCCATTTTCCTCCATTTTATGCACAGCTCTAATAAGCTTGGTCATTAGGTTGCCAGATGCCTTGTCTGTTAGAAACCGCACCTTGGAAGAGGGAAGGGGTGACTCTAGAAAGGCACACTGATTTCTGTGGTGAGGGGCAGCCAACTGACCAATGGAGAAGGTATGGGCAGGGAGAATGAAATATAAACTAATAAAAGATGAAATCAATACAGAGGCCAGGAGGCATTTATTACAGGGGCAAACGTATCTTAATAAGAAGAGCTATTATTGAACATTTACTATGTGCCAAATGCTGTTTTAAGTACTTTATAGGTATTAAATTATTAAATTTAATTAAATAATTAAATTAGATGAGGAAACTGAGGCACAGACAGGTTAAGTAACTTGCTGAAAATCATACATACAGTGAGTGGCAAAACTGAGATTCAAAGCCAGACCGCCTCCTTTAGCCCTGGGTGGTGTTGCTGAGTGGATTGAGCGCTGGCCTGCAGACCCAACGGTTGCTGGTTCGATTCCCAGTCAGGGCACATGCCTGGGTTGGGCGCCGGGTCCCCAGTTGGGGGCATGTGAGAGGGAACCGATTGTTTCTCTTCCTTCCTCTCTCCCTCCTTTCCCCACTTTCTAAAAATAAATAAAAAAGCACCATCCTTTGCCGCATGCAGATGTCTATAGCACTATCATTCAGGCAGCTTAGCTGGTCCCAGGTCACAGTCTGGCACCAGGCATCTCTCACAAGTCTGTGCTTGCCAGAGCCCAGTAGAGTGTGCGCTGCCACGGCTTCTGCTGTCTGCGTGGGAGGGGTGCTGGGAATATTCCCAGACCGCGCGGGCTCCAGGTCCACGGGCTTCAGGCACTCAGGCGTGGTGTGGCGGACCGGGCTAGCCAGGGGAGGGGAAGGCGTTTGTTTCCCTGCGCGTTGCATTTTGAAGACTCGGCGCAGATATCCATGCAACGGAATGTCTGCCTTTTTCCTCAGTGTGTACCAATGTCCACCATTTTTGTCAGCTCCCCAGTGTTTTTGACTCTTTTGGCTGCCATTTTAAGCAAGAGGGCAAAGTTCCTAGCCACCCGCAAGCGTGCACAAGCATCTTGGTCTGAGGCCGGGCGTCCGGCTGTCAGAGCTCATGCAGGCACTGTGCAAGCTTCTGCCCACTTCACCACGAGCTGCTCGACTGCCAGGGCAACACGTGTTAGCACAGTTGCATTGCCTTTCTTTATAGTGGCCCCAGGGTGTGGGATGGCTGTCACGCGGTTTTGGTCAAACTTCCTGCAAACCTTCATCCTTCGAGGGTGGGTGCTGGCTCTTCGGGTTTCTCCTCTGCTCCCTGGTTATAAGGCCAGACCCCCCTGTTACAGTGGCTTTGTAAATTGGGTAGGTTGAGTCTTCGGTGACACTTTCAGCTGCTAAAGTCAGAGGGTGGCAGAGGACAGAGTCATTAGTTTTATGTCTAGCATCTATCTCAGTGACTGGAAAATGTTCAATAAATGATTATGGAATAAGTAAATCAATAAGACACAATTTCTGTGTTCAAGATATCACCAATCAACAAGAAATAAATAGATAATTATCATATAGGGTTGACCAGTTCGAGGAAAGAGTAGTACAGAGACGGGGTATTCAACTTAGCATTGCTCCTTGGGAGAAGGAGCCAAAGAGCTAAGTCTCTTGGGAACAGAGCTTGGTGGGCTCAGAGCAGTGGCTCTCAGGGCAGCAGGTATGAGAATCACCTGGCAGTCTCGATAAACCAGGTGGCTGCACCCTTCCTTAGAATTTCTGATTCAGTAGGCCTGGGGTGGGCCCAAGAATGTGCATCTGTAACAGTTTCCCAGGTGATGTTGATGATGATGATTTCACATTTTGCAAACCACCAGTTTAGGGAATTATGTATAGTTCTGGATGCTGGAGGCAGGATGCAGGGTGTGGTATGCGACCCTGAAGGCAGAAGCCTAAGGAGGAGGGATTTCACTGTGGTGGTTGTGGGGATCCATTGGCAGGTTTTACAGAGGAGAGTGATGAACCCCCGTTTGCCTTTTGGAAAGATTACTCTGAGGGCGATGTGGAGGATGGATCAGTGTTCGGGCCAAGTGGAGGGCCAGAAAACCAAATAAGTGGTTAATTGTAGCCATTCAGAAGAGCCATGTAAGCTTGGAATAATAGCAAGAGAAGAGAAGAGCCCCAGAATGTGGTGGTCAGTTGGACGTGGGTGGGGAAGAGAGGGAGGAGCCAATGAGGACTATCAGATTTCTGGCTGGGTGTATATTGGGACCGTATTACTCAACCCAGAGAGAGAAGTGGGTTTGAAGCAGGGTCAGGGAAGAAGAGCAAAGGAGGTAAGTTGAGGGCATGACATGTTGAATTTGAGATGCCAGCAAGATATCTGGGTGGACCTCTCCAGTAGACAGTTTTACTTACAGGTCTGGAGGCCAGAAGCGAAAGTTCTAGTAAGCCATCCAGCCCCATTCCTTCCATCACTTCCATTTTTCTCCTTTATTATTTGTTTGGATCAAGCATTGTATTTGTAAAGAAACAATATTAGTGTAACCTTGGAGGGGCTTGAGGACAGGACACTTTTAAAGATGTTTTCTCGGGAAAACAAATGTTCAGCTTTATTGGTTGGGGGAAAAGAAAGAGTTGAAATACATACTAGTCTTCTAACCCTAGAAGAGGTTAATACAGCCACTTTCCATCTGAGAGACCAAATTAGGTTGTAGCAAGCTCGAAAGGGTAAAATCACTTGACTGGTCTGCAGACCATATGACGAACAGCTGAGACTAATTAGCTGGATTGTGGGTTTTTACAGAGATGCCTGATTTTGAAAGTTGATGGGGCAAACTGTTTTTCAAAAGACTCTTTTGAGAAACTTTTGAAGTAGGTGATTCTGACTTTAACATTTCTCTTTGTATTAGACAAAAAGTAAGCTTTTTGAAGAGGACATGTGATTGGAAGTTGTCTAATTGTTGAAGTGTTGCAAACTCCAGTCCTTAAAGTCTTAGAAAAACAACCAAGGATTTATACTTTGTCAAGGTATGGTTTTACATTTATCTTTTTTTCTTTTTTTGAGAGGTTTTGAGTTCTTCCTTGTTAATTTTGAGGTACTTAAAGTATATACACTTTAACATAGAATACCACTGCACATAGTAGTGTTTTTTTAAATCAGAGATGTCAAGATGTCTGCTAAACTTGTTTAGTTTGAAAAGTGCACTTTCAGTTACCAGAGAGTGGGTATGAGAACTGACTGCATTTTTCCTTTCTTTTATATACTTTAATAAAGTAATAGGTTTTTATTCTCAGATGACATGTTGATTAAGAGAGCTGACTAAAGAATTAAATTGCCCTAAGAGTCTTGTTCATCCTCTGAGGATTTTATTCGCAGCAGTTCAAACTTACTGGGATTTTGTTTTTAATATTGCTAATAGCTTTAATGGAAAAAAGTGTTATGTTAAGTATGTGTTTTAGTATAAGGTGTATTTTTCCTGTGAATGAAATTTGCCTTCTAAGTATTAACATTGTTAGGTTTGGTAATGGCATTGTGGTCATGTACGGCAAAGCCCACGTATTTTGGGGATCATTAGTGTGCAGCAGTGAGAGATCTGGGTGATGAGTATGATGGCACATTTTATTATATGATCCCCTCTACTTTTGTATTTGTACTGCTTGTTTGCTAGGACTGCCATAACAGAGTACTGGGAACTAGGTAGCTTAAACAATAGACATTTATTATCTCATCGTTCTGGTGGCTGATAATCTGAGATCAAGGTGTCGGCACGTTTGGCTTCTTCTGAGAGCTATGAAGAAAGAATCTGTTCCAAACCCTTCCCCTTGGCTTGCTGATGGCTGTCATTTCCCTGTGTCGCTTCTTAATCATCTTCTGTTTATGCGTGTCTGTGTCCAGATTTCTTCTTATAAGAACACCAGTTATACTGGATTAGGGTCCACCCACTTGATTATCTCTCTAAAGGCGCTATCTTCAAATAAGGTAGCAGTCTGAAGTACTAGGAGTTTGGATTTCAACATATAAATTTTGGGGCAACACGGTGCAACTCACGACAGATAAGTTGGAAAGATTTTCTAATACCACATTTTAAAGATTTGCCGGCAAGTGCATTCAATACTCATATATTAAGCTAAGAACCTAGACTGTGTTGGATGTTGAGTGAAGATGAATGAGACATGGCCTTTGCCCACTAACATTGTTTTAATCAAATGTATGGATGTAACTTCCTGTGTATATGTTTATTTATCTCTTCCATTGAGTTGTGGCTACTCAACTGTGAACAGTTGGGGTCCTTAGGGTACAATCGGAGTCCTGGCACGTGGGCAGCACAATATCCCTTGAGAGGCACCCCAAGGGCTCTCTTACCCCCAGGGACCCTCAAGGTAGGCTAGAAGAGTGGAAGGGCCCTTCACATTCATCTAGTAAAACCTCCTCATTTCACGGATGAAGAAATTGAGGCTTCGAAGGGCTAAGGTCATTCGGCTGATAAGTGTCGGAGCCCAGGCCGTGCCTGACTGGCACTTAATGTGCTGAGCAGTAGGTCATTTTGTTTTCTTTGCCACGAGTTCATGCTTTTCATCTAGGGCTGAACCCAGAGTCCCATTATGAGAAATCGCCGTGGGAAATAGCCTTGATAAAAAGCTGACATTCCGTGTCAAGATTCTTGGATTACAGATCCCTGCCCCCCTCACCCCCCCCAAAAAAAAGCTCTGGAGTGTTTATTCATGAGAGTGTTTCATCCCTAGACACAGGGGTTTAATCTCATCTTGGCTGCTTTCTCTGTGTCTTAAATTTTCTCCTTGTTCTTTCCAGACACAGTATTCAGTGGCCCAGCAGCCATTAGGATACAAATAACAGTTTTTCTTCTTTCTTGCTGCTGCCCACAAGACAGGAACTGTGGCAGAACGAGAATGCTGATGAAACCTTGCCAACCAACAGGATGGCACCATAGCAACTAGGACCTGTGCATGTTGGCAGGTCTCGGAGCCCAGGGCTGCCTCCGCTTCTGTCTTCTCTAGACCCTCAGTTCCTGAGTACTCAAAGAGGAAATGCTCACCACTTCCCCCTGTTTCTGTTTTCCCTTTTTAGGATTAAAGCTTCCTGAGATACCGGCCCATCTTTTGCTATTATTATTTCCTTCTTCTTCCCTCTGAGCTTGGTTGATTTAGAGCTGGAGCTCAGGGTATAGTGTACGTGATAGCTGATGAGTCATGTAACATACCCATTAAAAACAAAAGCTGATTTTTGCGTAAGCCGTTGTTTTTTTTTTTTTTTTTGTGCTGTCTTCGCAATACGATGGCGTCCTGCTTTCTTCTACATTTCTGATGTCACTGTGTCTGGGTGGTGTCCCTGCCCTCTGGGTGGAGCAGAGGCTGGATTTGATGGGGACTGGAGGGTAGGGAGGTAAAGAATGAGATGGGGATGCTGCCTGAGAGATGAGCTTGCATTGCCGCTGGTTCTCTGGGGGCAGGAGCCACTTTGCTCAAACAAAAACTGAGAGCATCAGTGTTTTCGTTTTCCCTACTTCATACTTTATTAGGCTTCTCTACTCCCTGATGTAATCTGCACAGGGATCCTTTAGCTATGAGTGCTAGATTCGTCATTCAGCCATATTGAATGGATCCCTTGTTTCACAAGAAGGAGAAAGTCCATAGTGTTTTAAGCTCACACCTCTATGCTGTGGTGATTGACACAGCTTAGGGATTGTCATTAAAAAAAAATCTCCACCTTAAGTGTCTTTCTTGGATCCCTCTTACTGATCCTTACATTTTGGCCCACTCTTTAGTCTTAATTGTCCATCTTATCTTTCCCTTGGCCCCAAGAAATCAGCTGTGTTGGATGACTCTAAAATCCATATTGTTAACTCTTATTTTTCCTTCGAGCCCTGCTTCAGTTTTCCAAATGCCACTCAAACACAACTCCCCGGACGTCCCTCAGACATAAGGCACACTTACCTGGTTACGTCCCAGACAGTATAACGTAGCTGAGAGTATATCTGGGCTCCGATTTTGGCTCCACCTTTTACTGGCTGTGTGACTTTGGAGAACTTAACCTTTCTGTGCGTTAGTTTCCTCATCCGTAAATGAGAGAGCTCACAGGGTTGTTGTAGGGTTAATTAGTTAGTATTTTAAAGGGCTTAGAAGAGTACTCAGTAGGTATTAATTATAATCATCTCAAACCATCTTTTCCTTTTAATGATAATACCATTTGTTCAGTTACCAAGCTAAAAGTTTTGGTTACCTTTAATGCCCATTCCAGGCAGTTAATAAGTTATACTGATTTTCCCTCCTCCTAAATATATCTTTAATTAGTCCCTTCCTCTGTATCTCCACTGTCACTGACATAAGTCACTCACCATCACTCCCCATAGCCTCCCAACCCTCTGTGCGTTCCCAGTCTCCGTGTGGCTGCCACGAGGATCTTTGTAAGACATAAACCTCCTGTCCCTCTCCTTCATAAAACCCTGCAGTGGCTTCCGTTGCCCAGAGGTTAATACACAAACATGTTAGTGCCGTAGAAGAGCCTTTATAGGCCTAGATCCCAAACTCCCATCTTTGCAGCCTCTGTGTGGAGACACCCTCTCCTGTCCCTATGTACCTATGAGCCACATCCATCTGCGGAGTCCCCTAAACGCTTCATAATCTTTTTCTGTCCCAGTCAGTCAGCAAGTCACCCCAGTACTTGCTCCCTTCTCATGGCTGTAAACCTGGCCGGTGTTTTGTATTTGAATGGCAGACAGCTCTTACCTGATTCCATAAAAAATCAGTTAACACCTTTTGTTCAATTGGCATCAATCCATTTTGTTGATAGTGTCTGTTCTCTTCGGAAGATAATGTTTATTTGACATGTGACGTGAACTCCTTTACCATGTCATCCTGTGAACTATTCCATACTTTTGGCATCCTAACTAGCACAATAAGATAAGAAGTAAAAAAAGGTACAGAGACTAGAAAAGAATAACAAAATGGAACATTTTTAGCTGTCTAACAAATTATTAGAATTCGTATAGCTAAGTGATAAATAGAAGATGTATATATCACCCACAATAGTGACAACAAATAAAGTATCAATAAGTCTAAGGATCTTTATGAAGAGAATTTATTTATTGGCAACACTTTTGAAGCTTTTAAAAGACATAAATACGTAGACATGGACAGGCCAATTCAGCATCATGAGTGTCAATCTTCTCAATTTCATCTATAGATTGAGTACAACCCCAATCAAAATCCTCTTATGGTGCCTGAGGACCTTAGATGGAAGTGTGAAAGGTCAAGAATGTCCATAGTACAGTGGAGGGGACTGGTCCTCCCAGATATGAAGTTGTATTATAAAGTTATAGTAATTAAGGTCTTGTGACATTGGCCCAGGGGCAGTGAAAATGACTGAAGGGATAGAAGGGAGAGAGCCCTTAAACAGACCTTCCCATATATGTTGAATCACTAGGGGAAGGATATATTTTTTTTCAATAAATGGTACGATGACAATTAGGTATCCTTCAGGGAAAAACAATGAAAGTAGATCCTTCATACACCTTAACAAATTACCAGTCGATCAAAGACTTAAATGTAAAAGGCAGCAGCTTTAGGAAATAATGTAGAAGAATGTCTTAATCACTTTATCTAAGGAAGGATTTCTTAGGCATGATGTAAAGAGAAATAACTATGAAAAATATTGATAGATTTGACTACCTGAAGATTGAGCCATTCAAAAAGTGAAAAGACAAACCGCAAACAGGAAGAAGATATTTGCAACCTGTGTAACTGACAAAGGACTAGTATCAGGAGTACATGAAGGACTCCTTCCTGCATGTCCATGAGAAAAAGACGACCCACTAGAAAAATGGGGAAAGGGTATGAATGTGTATTTTCCATAAGCAGGAACTGAATGGCCAACAAATTAAAAAAAGATACTCAACCACATTAATAATCAGAGAAATGCTAACTTAGACTACAGTGTGTTACCATTCAGAGAAGCCTGACAATAAACATAAAATGTTGTTGAAGATGCGAAGCTGGGAGTGTAAAGCACTATACTGAACAACAATTTGGTGTTATTGTACATTACTTACCATTCGTATATCTGTACGCCAGGAATTTCACTCTTTGTGTCTACCCCAGAGCAGAGCCTCCCTTTCGGTGTACCCTGAAGTGGGTCAGATGTGTTGAGGTACTGAGCCCCTGTTCTCTCAGGGGGGATGGGCAGGGTCTAGCATTGCTGGAGCCCCTAGGTCTGTTGCCCTCGATCACGAGCATTTGCCCCAGTTTGTCATACAAATAGCACAAAAAAGGTTGTGGAGCAATTTCCTGGAGAGACTCTTGCTGGCATGCATCAGGAGACACACACATGCACATTTATAGCAGTAGTGTTTAAAACGAGAGCAAGAAAATGGGGGATGTGGTTTAGTTAAGCTAATTCTCCTCTGAAAACCCACAGTCATTAAGTAATTGGAGAAGGTTTTGGCATGTTATTTCCTAACATCAGTGGTTAGAGCCGTAACTGTTTCAAGCCAGGTGAGAGAGAGGCTGAAGGAAGATGGTAGCACTCCTGGCCAGTATGTATTTTCATTACCATGTAGTCAGCTGGCTGGTGTGTGATGATGGGCAAGGCCTAAATTTTGAATCCGAGTAGATGTCTTAATAAAGGCCCCCCAAAGGAGGGAATGCTGTGGAGCCAGAGTGACATCCAGTTGTCTTTGCTGACATTTCCCTCTTACTTACTGCCAGATAAAGTATCTTACGGCAGAGGAATGATATCTGCAAATGAAATTTCATCAGAACAACAGGGACTGTCCGTCATGTCCCGTGTAATTTAGTTTGGCTGAGGACACCCTGCTGTGATCCTTGGTCTTGCGTGTTCCCTCCTCTGTGGTTTGGACAGCTATAGCCTCCGTTTTGCACTTTTCACTGTTCACCCCTCTGACTCTCCCAAGGACAGAGATCAGTGTGGAACCATAGGGAATGGAGATGAGCAATTCTCTCTGACCTCTAACACTCAATGTGTTCTAATCCAATTCCATCATCTCTTCCCTCCAAAAATATGATACCCACCCTTAGAAATCTTATGCCCACTTCAGCTTTCTCCCTTCCCCCCATTTCAAAAATCCCATGTCTGTTTGCAACACCATTTTGCTGTCCTGGTCACCCTGCTCCATTCTTTGGAGTTCTTGTTGTTTGCTCTGTCTTCCACCCAGTGTGGCAGTGCATTCTGTTACTTTTAAATTAATGCCTTGTAAGTATTCTCTTCCTCTTTGTGGGTTGTCTTTTCACTTTTTGAATGGCTCAATCTTCAACTACTCAAATCTATCAATATTTTTAATAGTTATTTCTCTTTAGATCATGCCTAAGAAATCCTTCCTTAGCTAAAGGGATAAAGATATTCTTCTACATTCTTACCTTTGTTTCATTTTCCATGCTGCTGCCCTTGTCTAGGCTTTAAGGAATGAGAAGGATATGAGACAGCTGTCACCATGACCCCATTTAAATTTCTCATGGCTACACTCTGGACTTTGAACTTAGGATCATACAGTGTAGTGTTTGTGTAGGGAAGAGACCTTTCATTTCATGCCCGAGGGAACAAGGCAGGAGAGGGTGGAGACCCATGCTGGGTCACACACGAGGGCAGCTGAGCCGGGACTAGAACTCCACACGCTGATGGGCTGTCATCTAACCCTCTCCGCTTGCCACATTACCTCCTCATAAGCATTCCCTTGAATTTCCAGTTGCATATTTCTTTCATCTCTCTGACTGTAAATTGTGAGAGGAAGAGTGATATCTCATTGACACTTGTAGCCTTTGAGGGAGGTTACAGGGTGTGCTCTTGTACCAAATGGGCGATCTTCCCCATCCCTCTAAACTAAGCTGGATTCCTCATCTAGCTAAGTCCTTCCTGACTTCGAAGGCACGTGGCTCTGGCCCCGGTTCCTGCTTGAAACCTTGCCCAGGTAACTCCCTCTTTCTGACCTCCCAGGGTCTGCTTGTCTTATGAAACCCCCATCTCACCCGTAGCCAGCAGTGTACAGTTTATAAAATGCATTCACATACTGTATCTTTTAATCTTTCCAATAACCTTGCTAGATAAATATTCCCATATTGAGGAAGCAGGTTGGGAGAGGATTCATGACTGGCGCAGGCAACACAGCTGGGACATAAGTAGCAGAGTTCAGGTCTTCCGACTCCGAGCCCATTTCACGTTTGATGCCCTGTGCTGGGTGGTCTAGGTGGTGTACCAGACAGTTCGCTCCCCACTTATGTTGTCTTGCTTGTCCTTTGTCGACAATGAGCTCATTTTGTTTCCTCAACCCAGTAGCCAGTTTGTGAGAGGAGTGGCTGAATCATGCCTTTTTTTCATGTCATTCATAGTTGCTAGCATAGTACTGGGCACATAGAAGTTGCTTATCAAATTCTGTTGAGTTGAACGCAAGTATAATTTAATGTACCAAAAAAGAGCAGCTATCAGTGGAGCCCCAAGACACTTTTTGAGTCACTTCAAATTGAAATCAACAGGGAACAGAGGGAGTCAGAGGAAGGAAGAGGCTGTTAAAGAAAGCCAGATGGTAGACACAATTAGCTGTTGAGTGACCGCTGGCATATTGTCGTCCCCTGGTGAGTGGTGGTGGAGAAGCAATGCAGAAGTAGACAGTCTTCGGGAAATATCAAGTTTCCTGGAGAGATGAGCACACTCGGGAGGTGGGAGAGGGGTACTCAGAATTAGCATAACACCCATACAAGTTAAGCAAGATGAAGCATTCAGACATACTGAGAAGACATTGGTTAAGGAATACCTAGAGGAGGATGTGGCTTATGAGGACAGGTTTCCAGTGGAGCAGGCAGAGAAGCATTCAGCTTAGTTTGTGTTCATTCTGTTAATTACTGAGGCTGTGAGGAAAGGAACCTAAATAGGTGAGGATTTTCCACGGAACGGACTTCCCTGCCCTTTCCCTTTTATGGCAGTCAGTAGGGCTCAACACTGAGCCCTGGTGGTCAGAAGTGGAGAGAACCCAAGTAATTGCTTGTGTCATCCTTGCACAGAGGTGTATAGTTATGACCAGCTCCCAGGTTTTTCTTGTACTGCCCCATTTCACTGGTTCTTGTGCGTTTGTCCCATAAATCAGTGAGGTGCTTGAGAAATTCTAATACTTTGATAGGTAAACTGTGTTCCCAACTCTGTCTTTTCTGAAAAGGGCCACAAAAAAGTCCCCTGGCAGACCTCATGCCCCAGATTTTGGCTTGAAAAATCACACTGTATTTCTTGAGTTCATAAACATTTTATATCTAAACAAAAGTGTAAAACTTCTCCACTAGAATGCACATGAAAAATGTCTAATTTCCTAATAGAAGTGTACATATGTTCTTTTATGAGCTCCAGAGAACATAAGATCAAGGTCTTTTAGATTGGAAGTAATAGAACTTTAATATCTGTTCCTTCTTGTGTCAGAAATGTTCATAGTTTAAAAATATTTTAGAGGAGCTAAAGGAATATGTATCCCAAACAGCTTAGAGGTACCAGCAATTAATGGATATTATTTCAAATTAATACTTGTAATTTCTATGCAGAATAATTTTCTCTATCATGTTCTTTGCAGTAGAGTCTAAACTGTAAATATATAAAAACTTTTCTGGATATTTTAATATAAATTTTTAAGGTGATTTCTCGTTTCTGAGAAAATTGATTAATATTATTGGGGATTATTGTTAGAAGTTTTAGTTTATTTTCATTGCTTGATAGCTATACAGCAATTGTATTTTTGTGTGATGTGCAAATATGTATGGGAAAGTTTAGCTTAGAAAGGATACCATTGATACCATCATTTTTTTTAACTGGAAAGATAATTCCTGAGGTCAGAACACTCAGCTTATAAACTTTCACAATTAAATGTGTTGTTAAGTGGAGATTAACTTTATATTTTAAAAAGCGGACTTTCTAAACCATGGTAATCGAATTTATGAGACAGATCTTTGTGTGTGGCTTATAAAACCTTTCCCACTACTTCACAGTCGCCTCTCTCATATGTAGAATCTCATTTCATCCTTATTAAAAAACTGTTTAATAGCACAGTTTCTTTAATTTCTTCCAAACACTAAAATAAAATTTCTAAAGTTGTTGCTTATCAATTTCTTATAAACTCGTGGATATTTACATGTCCATGGTGTTCCTTCATGTGCTTTATGCGCCTCTTGTCTGTAATTTTCTGTACCCTCTTGGCTTCTTCTCTTGCTGATTCCTGTTCTCTTTGTGAACACAGAGTCTTTATCTTATGTTAGTAAATCTATATTGAAATTTCTTTATCCATTTTTCCCTTTTTTTTTTTAAAACAGGGCCCTCTAGATTCTTTGAGTGATTGTCTTGCCCACTCATTTTAGCCTCTATATTCTTAGCCTCCTACTTTCAAATATCTTTCTCAGAAGTACATTCAGAAAAGAGGGGCTTGGTTTCCATGGATGCCTTATCTCAGGCTTGGGTGATGACAAAGACAAGGTATGGCTTTGGTATACCAATTTCTAACTTGGATTCTTTGATTTCTACCTGTCCAGGGCATGAGGAAGAAACTTAGTGAAGGACCCTGGCTGGAGCAGTTAGAGGGAGCCTTTGAAATTGAATGGGCTAAGAATAGGGGAAAGCAAGAGGATGGAATGCTTTGCCCTGACTTAGAAGGCATTAGCTGAGAAATAATATTGACTCAGTATCTTGTCACCAAAAAGGTTTATTCTGGGGGAAAATAGAAAAAACGCTTGCAAAAAACAAAACAAAACAAAACAAGTACATATTTCTAATTTAAAAAAACAATAAAAAAAAAAAAGGGTTGCAACTCAGTACACGCAGACATGGCAAGCTATGTGCACTCTCTGACCTGTGTGTCAAGATGAAGGAGTCTTTATATAAAGGAAAAGGAAGTTAAGGGAAGGGGAAGTGAGAACCATAGAGCTTTATTATAAACATAGAGCTCTTCCCACAGGGTTCTCACGATTACACAGAGTACAAGAACTTCCATAAGCTCTAGCTCCTCCAATATACCGTCCCAATGGATTATGTTTTCTTAAAGTTTCAGTTAGCCTTTATCAAAGGTAGGAGAATCTCTGTGGCTTTTGATGAAGCGACAACTACTTCAGCCTTTTCTAGGTGTTCTTTCTGCTGTCTTTGATGAGCCAAGTGAGTGTCCTCACTAGTCAGCATGGTAAGGTATCCTCCTGATTTCCTGGAACATTCTCCCCCAAATCCACAAGCCACTTCTCTGCTTTTTGAACTTCCCTTTAGTTTGTTAATGTTTGACTTTGACCACCTGTCTGGGACCTCCATTTGTATTTAACCCCTTGTGGCCTGGAATTTGTTCTAAGCAACTTTCACATAAGGCTGCCTGGGTCGGTAGGCAACACTGGGGATTGTTCTGTTCCCATCTGCCCTACGCCTTTTTCTCCTTTCCTGTAGCTGCCTTAGAGAATTAAGTAGCAATGCTTTTATGTACAGTATACCTCATTCACTTCACAAATTTAAGTTTTTTACAAACTGATAGTCTGTGGCAACCCTATTGGCATCATTTTTCCAGTAGGCTCAGGTGATGATTAGCATTTTTAAATAATAAAGTATTTTTAAGGTATGTTCATTTTTTAGACAATGAATTTTCATACTAAATAGACTACAGTATAGTATAAACATAACTTTTATAAGCCCTGGGAAGCCAAAAACCTTGTGTGACTCGCTTTATTGCAATATTTACTTTATTGTGGTTCTAGAACCAGGCTCGCACTGTCTGCAAGGTATGCCTGTAAAACATTCCTCATGACATATCCATTAGCTGCGACAAGGAGTTCTGTGGATAAAATACAAGGGTGGGCAAAAGTAGGTTTACAGTTGTAATCCAAATAATAATACAATAATTAATAATAATACAGGAATAAAAACTGTTTCGTGTGCTCACAACTGTAAACCTACTTTTGCCAACCCCTGGACAATACTAGCAATTTTTTTTCTGAATTCGTAGAAAAAAATTATGTGGAGAGAATTTTGTTTTTCTACCAGTGGTTTTTGAAAATAAATTTGTGCCTCTCTGTGTTATTCAGTGGTGTAATTTAGTATGAAGTGGCTTCTGACATAGCACAAAATAAGTATATTCTCAGTTATGGTAAGTTTGCTATATCAACATTTTTTGTGTTCTCCAAAGACTGTCTTGACTTTTGAGGGTTCCATCCAAGTATACGGTCTTGAGTCCATCAAGACTAATCTGGATATATTTTCTAATGGCCTCAGTATGTTCTTTAGATACAGGAAAAGGCCACCACTGTTGCTGGTTACAAACATCTTCCCAACAGTTTCCTGTTTTTAAGGATGCTGGTTTCTTGTCCCAAGGAGGTGGTGCAGCCTCTGGGTTCGTTTACGGCCAGTTTGGTCTGGATCTTCCCAGGGCTATTCAGACCTAGACCCTAGCTCTTCTTTCCCCATGAGTGACCAATGATCATTGTCCCCAAGACTTTTTCCTATAGACTTATTCTTTCAAACTCCAGATAGTCCTTTTTGGAATTCTCACCAGGGACACCCGGTACATTTCAGGTTTCCCTCCCAGATGAGAAGTGTCCTAAGGTTGTGGTAAGTGGAGGAGATCTGAGAGGCAGCGTCTTTAGGAGGTGCTAAAGAAAAAAGCCTGGGAGACCTTGTAAAAGAGTTGTCAATCTGAGGTGTTTAGGTAGACAGGAAGTGTTTGGGTGCAAAGTTGAAGGCAAATGAGGTGATTCAGAGCCCGGTCGAACACAGGGCTTTCTGTATTGGTTTTCCAAATGTGCACAATGGAGCTCTTGTTAGGCCCTGGTTGAGTCCACAGGCCTTGGAGGTGGGGATCTTACCTTCATCCCTTTCATCAGAATGGTTTTACTTCCATCTGTTCTGTATATTAAAGTGCTATGTAAGATTTTAGTTGAAGAAACTTGCTATAGAATTTGTGTAATCAGCTGGACCGGAGCACTTTTCTGAGGCAAGCTAAGATTTGCTGCACTGGCGTTATGTGGCTTTCTGAGACCCTATGCAGAGATATCCAACTGGCTGCGAAGACATTGATCTGCTGTGAACTTAGAATAGCTCTCATATTTATAGAAGTCAGAGAAGAAACTCCCCAAACATAAAACCATCTCTACAGTGTGATCTATAATAAAATGTTACGAGGCAATATATTGTGTTCATTCCTTATTGCTCAGCTGACTGTCCTAACAAGACGAACGCAAACATGGGCTGAACATGTGTCAGAACCTTGCTGTCATTTATTAAGTGTAGCTCACATATGCTTCCTGTAATATTTTCACAAGAATGGACACATGAATCCACACTGAGTTTTTTTAAAAGGTTTATTTTATTCTCATTTGAGAGAGAGGGGAGGGGAGAAAGAGAAACATCGATCGTAGATCTGTTACCTGCTCCAAGTGCCCACGTGCCCCGACTGGGGATCAAACCAGAAACCCAGGCATGTGCCCTGACCAGGAATCTAACCAGCGACCTCACGGTTTGTGGGACAACACGGAGTCAACAGAGCCACACTGGCCGGGACCGCTCTGAATTTTTTTAAAAGGGAAGAAAAAGAGAAAAGGCAAGGGCAAACTACAGCCTTTTCAGTTAATGACATATTTGTAAGAAGTTCAAGTAACATGTGTGCACTAAAGGCAGAAGCAAATAACTTAGCAAAACAGTATAAATGAACAATTTGGAGGTCTCAAATCTGATATATAATTATTTTGACTATAAGAGTTTTTATTCCAATTAAAAAAAACAACAGTCATGGGACATTCATAAAACTTCACTCACCCCTCAAATCTAATATTATGGAGACCACATTTGCTGATCAACATGCAATGAAATTAGAAATCAACAACAATAACAAAGAAGCCTACTGTGATCTGAGAGGCTGATTTAGAAATTGGCTTGATGGCTGTAAGTACATTATAATCCTCAGTCCTTTTGCATAGGTAAACCCAAGGCACACCCCATTCTATAAACAGCTGCTGATAGAAATGCAAACAGTCTGTTCTAAGAGTCTGCATACTGATAGGTGGAGCAAGGAAAGACTTCTTGAGAATCGCTAAGGAGTGTATCTTATTAGACCTTGTCCATCAGGTAAGTTTCTTTTCTTTCCTTTGGATTCAGCTATTAAAGAATACGAATATTTAGGGAGCAGTTCAACAAATGTTATAAATATATTAACGGAGAGAGTAGGCCTGGCAAGGACCAGAAGACCCATAGCCAGCTGTGTGTGACTTGTTGCCTCCTACTGGGAGAGGCTAAGAATCCTAGTATTATTGTTTCAGTGGTATGAAAATATCAGGAAATGGATTTTATTGTCTGAGCCTATTTTAGTGTTTTTTAATTAAAATTTTCCTATTTTCTATTTTTTTAAATTTTATTTGAAAACTTTAAAAATTGAGGTATTACTGGCACACAACATTCTAAGTTTCAGGTATAAAACATAATGCTTCAGTATTTGTATACATTGTGAAATGATCACCACAGTAAGTGTAGATAGCATCCGTCACCATAAATAGTTACATAAATTTTTGTGTGTGATGAGAACTTTTAAGATTTACTCTCAGCAACTTTCAAATATACAGAACAGATAAAGGGGTGGGAAAAGGTGAAGTCGGGAAGTTCTAGGATAGGTGCACAGCCCATAAGGAAGAAATATTTACAACTTTTGATTGGTTGTAGCAACAGTCCGGAAAAGCCATGCATACGTATGATGTGGTAGCATTTAGAAGTCTAGTAATACTGCCTGGAAGTTGATTCCAAGCTCCAATATACATTATGGGCTGTGAGAAATCTATTGTTAGTTGAACCACCGCTATTAACTAATTAATTACTTTTGTCTCTTTCTCTCACTCTCCAGCCTGCTGTAATCTAAGGTAGAACATCTCAGAAAATTTCTCTTGTCCACTCATATTCTCATTTTTTAAAAAAGGCAGTGATAGACCCGGCTGGTGTAGCTCGGTGGATTGAGTGTCAGCCTGTGAAACGAAAGGCCGCAGTTCGATTCCTCAGTCAGGGCACATGCCTGGGTTGCGGGCCAGGTCCCCAGTTGGGGGCATGCGAGAGTCAACCACACATTGATGTTTCTCTCCCTCTCTTTCTCCCTCCCTTCCCATCTGTAAAAATAAAAAATAAATAAAATCTAAAAAAAGGCAATGATAAAGGAGTCCCTCTCTTCCTCAGTTACTGCCAACTCAAGGGATAATTATCTAATTATTTTTATTATTTGGATAGTCGTCCTCAACAGGTCTTCCTTCTTCTAACTCATAATTTTTTTCTATCCTATATTTTTTCTTTGACTAAAAGAAGCAACATTGCTTCTTCACAAAGTGAAGTGGTTTGCTTCTTGATTTGGTGTGTTTCCCAGGCAGATTGATATCTTCCCTATACTGCAGCACATGAAAGACTTGAGGCAGGCAAGATGCAAGTGGGAGTCAGTCGGTGTGGGTCAAAGGCCTTCCCACGCATGACCCATGTTCTGGGAGGACGAGGCTTGGCAGAATCCTAGACTGCATTTCTAGGTCAAAAATGGAAAGGTATTGTATTTTGCAACCATTAGATGCATGTTTTAATAGCAAGTCCTTCAAGTGCTACTTAAATTGTAATCCTCACAGTTCTGGACAAGCTAGTAGCACTGTCACTCCTAATATTTCCACCTTTGAGTCTCAGGCCAAGGAGTTTTGTAGCATTCTGTCATAGCCTACACTTCTTCACTTGACCTCTTAAGAGCTTGTTCATAGCATAATTCCCTCCATCACTCCTCCTTTTCCACTTTTGGAAAATATTTTCAGTCCCTTCTTTGAGTTTTATTAAGTTTCAGTGTTATTTTTAAGCTATAGTAGAAAAAACACCAGGCTTAAAGCCATGTGATCAGTGTTGAAGCCTTAACCTGCTGTGATCATAACAGCTATGATATGTTGATCTCCATCAGGCATTTTGCTGCTCACTTTACACAAGTAGGTGGTGGTGTCCTGTCATTTGAATTTAGGAGATCCTGACCCCAACACCTGTTATCACTGTCTTCTATGTCCTCCCAAAAGCAACCACTGAGTGCAAGTAGACTTGATAGATTTTATACTGCTGTTGGATTCTTGGAGACATTCCTGCTTCACGGTATCACTAAGAAGCACATTTAGCTATGGGTTGGACATGCCACTGCAGTGACATATGGCTGTGTCCATTATGAGGGTGCTGTCACATTATTTGAGGTATTGCTCAGCAAACCAAACAGCCACTCCTATTGCTACTCTATTGCCCATGTTTTGCAAATGACATGTCCTATAGTGTGCCCTTTTTCCTGTTTCCGATACCTATCAAATAAGAGGTACTTGTCACAAACTGTAAGCAAAACAACACCCAGTATTTTGGTATATTTACTTTCCGTAAATTCCCATAAACAATCATATTCTGATCATAAAAGAGGCTTGGGCAACAAATAACATCTTTTGAGTAAATGAATCAATGGTCTCCATAAATTAAAAAAAAGCCCAGTATCCCATCTGAGTCACTGACAGTGGTCATCCCAAAGAATATTCTTCTGCTTTCAAGAATGATTCCAGTGCCCCTTGTTTCCTAATGTAGAGTTGCTTCTACTGTTCGTTTGCTGGGTTATATTGGTCACCTGCTGAATAATGGTAATATTTCTTTATCCTGGTCTTTTCTCTTTAATACTTAGGAAGAATTAGCAAATGTCTGAAGGAAGCTTTTGCAAATGAGGATATATTTGGATGTCCTGGCAGTATTTGGAAATCGATATGTAATTCAACAGTATTTACAGATAATTTATTTTTTTCTTTGAATAACTTGGTATGTTGGAATATCACCATCTGCTAGAACTTAGCCTTTTCACTTTGTTTAAATGAGGAAATGAAGTATTACTATGTAGCAGGCACACTTATTAAGATTAAGCTAAAGATATGCACATTTAGGTCCTGTCAGTTTTTATCCATGAACATCTCCCCTCAAGGCTAAGGACAGATCTATGATCCTAGTACAAAACTCTGTATGATAGGAATGCATTTATGAGTCATAGGTTATAGGTGAATATCTAATGCAGTTACAATGGAATATTCTGAATTTTGATAAAATCAAACTCATCTCTCAATAAGGAGGCAAGGAAGAGCTAGATTCCAATTTCCTTCTGTCTTTCAATGCCACTCAATTTCTGCTTCTCTCTGCCTGAGATCTTTGCACAAACAAGACAGGCCTTTTGTTTTTAAATTCACTTCTTCCACTCTCAACCTATCTACATACACCTAGACCAGAAATTGAGAGGAGGAAGCTCACAGGCACTAAGGGCAGAGGCTCTCTGCTCTGGTGGAAGCGGGTAGTCCCACTGTTGGGCAGTACACATCCTGCTTTCGTAGTGAGAGTAGATGTGTTTCAGTTCAGGGTATAGGAATTGCAACGGCCTAAGAGGGTCATAGCCCGGGACTTGTTTGGAAAACACAAACTGCCCCTACTGATACATTGGTACACTGTAAAATGCCTCTTTTGTCCTGCCCCACTTTGCGTGACTTCTCTTCCCTTTTCTGCTGTCTCTATTATATGTGTCCTCTGCAGTGTCGGGTATGGCCCAATATGGTGCCACAGAAGACCAAGGAAAGGCTTTTTAACATTACAGTTAAAAAAAAAATCACTGATCGACTTTATAGTTCTATGCCAGTCATTGGTATGTGAAACTTTTTTCTCCAAGTGCATCTCTGGATAAGGGGACATTAAAATGTTTGGAAGAATATGTGGCAATATAGTCCTCAGAACGCTGATGTTCTGTGCTGTGATTTGAAAAGTAATAGTTACTGTCACATGTACCTATTCCTACATAGAAATCAGGCCTGGACAATTCAAGGCCATGAACTACGTAGGAACATTGTAATATTTTATTAACCATTCTAACAAATTCAAAATATTTTCCAGTAAAAAGGTCTTCACAATATACCTTATTTTCTCTTTTTAAAACTTTCTCCTTATTCTCTATTAACTTTTATATTTTTTATTCCTTTTGCATTTTTACATGAGTACCAAAAAAAATGACTTGTGTACGTATCTGCAAGGAAAGAGCAATATGGTGATGTGAATTTTGATGTTGTGTTATGTTTATGAGGGAAGATTAAAATGTTCTTAAAAACTGGCTTTGAAAACCCAAAGATTCAGGTATAGTCAGCAGGAGAATTTAGATTGGGGCATGGCTAAAAGTGTAATATCTAAAGTAGGGAAGAAATAAGGAAATGCATTTTCCATGTTGAATACTGGCTCCCTATTTTACTCAGGCACCAAGCGCAGAATAGACCTTTAATAAGTATTTGTTGAAGGAAGGAGAAAGTGAGAGAGCCAGAAGTATTTTACAGAAAAATTGAGGCAGCACCAGAGAAAATAATCCTGATTTGAGAGAAAAATACCAAGCACAAAACCAAACACATCTGTAGGGAAAAGAGAAAAAATCGTGATTTTTCTGCTTTCTTTCCATTTGGAAACCATAGGAAAGAACGACACAAAAGGAAGATTTATAGGAGATGGTACAAGTATCAAGATTTATATTTTCTTGGATTTTCTATGACCAAGAAGAAACCGGTAAACCCTTGGCTTATGGCTTCTCTCCTTGCGGAAACCCATTGGAAGGAAGGGTCTTGTAATAGAGGGAATACAGGGGCAGAAGTATAGACCCTTCATTCCTGCACCTCTGGGCCCAAAGCCCTTGTCATAAAGCAATTTATCACCACAGCTGCTGGTACCATATCTTGATACATTATAAAACGTCTCTTCAGAAAACTCTTAATTCCTGAATCAAAGCAACTGTAATCGAGGCCCTTGGCACTGAAGGAGGGGATATGGAGAGAGCAAAATTCTTAGTATGTTAGAAAAGAAAACAGGGTTGGAATTTAAAAGCCATGGGATTTAGCTCAGCCTCATTATCAAAAAGCTGGTTGATTTTAGGCCATTTGCTTGCTTTCTTGGGACCTCAGTTTCCTGTTCTGGAAGTTGGAGCATTCAACGGTTAACACTCCAGACCTGAAATTGCCCAGAATCACACAGATAAAAATCATCATTAGATTGGAATGCTAAGGTGACTTTTGTGATGGATAGAGATCTCATAAGCTGTTACACCTAAATTGAATTTCTCTCTGATTTTTCTAAAGATTCAGGTACTAGTTACATTAAGAATAGATTATCAAATTACATGCCATGGTAATAAGAACTTGAGGCTATTAGTATTGCTAAAGACAAGTTTCAATTACTGAACACTCAAAACAAACCAAGCAATGTGCTAAAAGCTTTTTCGGGTTTACATCACTTAATTCTTAAAGTAACCCCATGAGGTCAGTAATGCTCTCTCTATTTTACAATTGAAAGAATGGAGGTTTAGCTTGAAGAACTTGGTTATACTAAGAAACAGGTTATACTAAGGGTTGGAGTTAGAATCCGCTCTACTCCTCGTCACATTAAGAAAGCTTCACTCTCTATATAGTTAGCGTGGGTTTGTACAGACCTTAAGTTCCCGTTAAGTCTCATAAGCAGATAAAGTAAAATTGTGAATGTTTAGTACTGGATATGGTGCGTGGTAGTTGTTCAGCTCAGTTAATATTATCCAATCCCAGGGGTGATAGAGGGAAAATTTCACTTTTAAGAAATGACTGTCCTATCTGGAGAACTTTTAGAATGAATCTGCCTTGGTAGGGGATCTGAAGGTTGGAGTCTGTGACTGACTTTCATAGGAAGCTTCATGGAGAATTTGGGCTATGGTGTGTGTGTGTGTGAGCAAGGGTGAGAGAGAAAAATAGATCTTTAGCCTTTGCTCTTAACTAAAACCATTCTCTACTATCTTATTCCCCCAAAACCAATTAAAATGTTTTATTTTTTAAATAAAGGAGAAGATCATTGACTTTCCCTCACCAGGCAATTATCACCACATAGTACATGTTGAGGAAGTGGGTGTTCCTCGTCTTTTATTGTTAATCTGGTGAGTGAGGGTGGAGAGCACTTTGAAAAAATATTTGTGTAAGGAGGAGAGACAGAAGTGAGCTGATTGAGAAAGTCTTTTGCATCTCCCAAATTGGGGCATTCATGACTTTTCAGGAGACATTTCCTTGAAGTGTTTAGATGCTGCTTCAAGAAGATATAGAGTTTAAAGAAACGGCCTCAGGATCAAGTGTTCTTTATAGATCCTATTTTTTATCTTATTAAATTTTAAGTTTAGGACTCAGTCCTTTCTTAACAGTTCTAGAAAAGGACTATTGTCTGCATATTAATCCTTGGAAGCTAGATTGCTATATGACGATGTTAATAGCAGTTACTACGTACAAAGGACTTACTGCATGCCAGGCGCTGTTCCAACCTTTCTATGCATATGCTGAATCAGTCCTCACAAGAGCCATCTGAGCTAGGTTTACCGTTTTGCCTCATCATATCTGAAATGTGTTGATGGTGTGTTCTTGATCTTGTTAGAGCATGTTAATCAAAGGTTTTCACACAACTGCATCTCCAGTGCCACCTGATACATATTTTTTTAATCTTCCCCTGAAGATATATACATTGGTTCCAGAGACAGGAGAAGGGTGGAGGGGGGGAGAGGGAGAGGGAGACATTGAGACATCAACGTGAGAGAAACATCGATTGGCTACCCCCCCACCCCCTGTAGTACCCTCACCAAGTACAGAACACATAAACTAGGCATATGCCCTGACTGGGAATCGAACCTACGAACTTTCAGTTCATGGGCCAGTTCTCCAACCAACTGAGCCACCTGATTTAGTAGCAACTGCAAGGTGTCATGGGCTATAAGACTGTGAAATGTAAGACCCACCCCAATGTTAAAGAAGTTAAAATAAGAAAGTGTATACACATTAGAATTAATAAAATAAGATATCATTTCCATTTTACAGTTAAGGAACCTGAGGCAAAAGAGATTAAAATTTCCAAAGTTACATGACTGGATTCACATCCAAGTAATTTGGTTCTAGAGTCCAGGATCTTAGCCTCCATTTTTTTTCTGTCTTTCAAAAATACGTTAGAGTTGAGCCCATGTTAACATGTAGATAGACTGCCCAAGACCCAGTTACTCATCCCCTCTTTGTGGCCTCTGTGCCGGAAGTGGGGGCACCAAGATCCTTCTGAAGGAAGAAGTGTGTGTGGTGTTACCCATCTGCCTCTAGGGCTGTGAGGGCGGTTGTTACACTAATGCGCGTGGAGTGCTTGGTGCATGGACGTCTGACCGAGGCTTCTGACCCATTTTTAGCGTCAATAGGCTGGAGTAATTACTGGAAACATTTTGCACAAAATGTTGTTTGGGTACCCCAAATGTCAGACTCTGCACTGTGTGTTTTTACTCTTTCCCTCTCTGTTCTAAGATGCTGACATAAAAAATAATTTACGTTACCTGGGTTGTAGGTTTGACCTGCGGTCAGGGCATATATGGGAGGCCCTGATTGATGTTTCTCTCTTTTTCTCTCTCCCTTTTTCTCTCTAGGATCAATAAACATTTCCACAGGTGAGGATTTAAAAAAATAATAATAATTTATATTATTTCCATACTTGGTGAGTAGTCATTTCTTTCTGGAAAACAGGCCCCAGAGCAATACTTAGGACATGAGCGAGAAAAAAAGTAAGAAACAAAAATAAGTTTTTGTATGAAATGGCTCTGTATGAAAACGTACCAGTCGTTGGATCTTACCATTAAGTGACCTTCCCCTAGTGGTGATAAGCAGTGGTGAGGCTGCCACATATGGGACTGCAGGATGGGTTTGAGGTTTGCTCTGGGTAAGGATTATTTTCTGCTGAAAGATGGAATAATTCCATTAATTGCAGGATCTGACTATCGGGACTGCAAGCTAAGGAGCCTATCACGACCAACACCCTGCCTGAACCCTGAAAAACCTCATTATCGCTTTGAAGACTTGTCTGTACCCTGACCCCTTTTAATTCCTTGCTGTTCCTGATGCATTAGAATTCTGGTCTCCGCTAACCCAGACCAGGATGGTCACTGTGGCCCAGTTAGGACAAATACTACATAGTCGGCTAATTTGCTATATGTTTCCCCACTGAGCTCTCTATTTTATTGTTGGAGCACGG
Organism: Mormoops blainvillei; assembly: GCA_004026545.1. Classification (NCBI taxonomy): domain Eukaryota; kingdom Metazoa; phylum Chordata; class Mammalia; order Chiroptera; family Mormoopidae; genus Mormoops; species Mormoops blainvillei. The sequence goes on from PVJD01004706.1 coordinate 36,288, forward strand.
ATTCATGTTTTGCTGCCGGGTCCCTGAGGTGAAATGGGTGGTGACTGTTCAACCAGGAAAGCCTGTGTCACTCATCACACATTTCCCCATTGTTTATTGTGTCCTCCTCTGCCAGCACTCCCTCCTCCTAAGGCTGTACTATATCCCGACACGGATAAGCTGCTCAGCTATAGAAAGAAACCAAGCTATGGTGGGAATAAATGTTTTGGTCCAGACTGATTACAATTGAAGTAATTATAAGGAAAACTTTAGGTCCATTGGATTAGCATTGCTTTAGGTGCTTCTGATTATCATGTTACATTTCTAGTTTTGAACTGTTTGAGCATCTGATTAGTTTATTTAAACTGTTTTGAACTAGTAAAAACCATTTTATAGGTGACCTGAAGTAGTTACAAGCAGATTGATAAAATTAGAGCAAGTATGACCTGGTCGGAGATAGATTTAATTGGTCACTAGCTTGATTCAGTAAAATATACTCTGAATCAATCAAACCTTCTGTGAGCCCGTCAGAACCCACTTGTCCAAATCTAAAGTTATTAGAGTGAGCTAAAACCAGCCCAAAGCAATTTAAGCTGTTAAAGCCACACACAAATAATTTTGATTAAATACATCTGGTTTTAACCTGAGTGGTTTTAGATCAGTCAGAGATGGTTTTATAGATAGAACGTTTTTTAACTCAACTCTTCACTCTGAACTAGTATGAACCATTCAAATGATTTTGAACCAGTATTATCTTGTTAAAATGTTGTGTTTTATACAAATTTGAATCTTCTTTTAAGCTGGTCATAAACTTTTGAAATCAGCATATCTATTTAAAATGAATTCAAACTGGTTTGAACCAGCCAAGAACGAATTAGTTTGAAAGTGATCTTTGTTGACTTGGCAAACTGCTCTGAGCCAGGTCAGTAAGTTTCCCAGTGGCAATTTCAGAAATTGTTGTAGGTCTTCAGAGGCAGTCTGATCTGTCCATAATGAGGAGAAAAGAGTGAGATAACATTTACTGAGTACCCAGGACGTGCCAAGCATTGTGCATGGCACTGCAAAGAGTAGTCCATTTAATCCTTAGAACGATGCTGTGAGGTCGTGTAGATTATCTTTTTCATAGAATGGAAACACGAAATACAAGATTTAAAGACATCTGAGCAGCTGATATGTGGGAAACATGGGATTCAACCTATGTTTGACTTCAGAGGTCATGTGTTAAGCTACCTTGTATGATATTGTACCTAGTTTCTTTTAAGCCCAACAAGCATTTGTAAAATGTGAGTAATGGATCCAAAGCTTGGGCTAGAATGAACACTGGGCTTGGAGTTAGGAGACCTATGCTCTTGATTGTGCAAATGATTAACCTTTCTGGATTCTGTTTTAACCTTTAGAAGCCTGAACCCAGAGAAAGAAAGATCTGAGCATTTATTTTTCAGGTCAACAAGGCAGATCATTGTCTAAAGGGGCAGTCTGAAGAGTACAGACCATGATTTATATTAATGGTAGTAGCAGTACCTCCAGTTATAGCACTTGGTTTGTTAACACTTCCTTTATGATGGCCTGGTTTGGGAACAAACTCTTATGTATTGCTACCAACATGAATAGAAAACAAAACCCATGAAGATAATTCGTACTTACATGTGTGATTCTTCTTCCATGATAACTAAACACATGAGATTTTGGTGCGGCTGAGATAGTTTCATCTGTTTTTAAATTCCCCTCAGGTGGGTTTACATTGTAGGATAGTGATGCCATTGGTGACAGCATTTTCTCTTGTACCTTAAATGATATAAAAACATAGTTTTAGAAATGACCAATGTTTTTCAAATGAAATGTAAGGAGGAAATAAGACAACCAACAGTGTCTTCTTGCACCTATGTCATTACAGAATTTGGAGTTGCTTTCTGCTTCCTCATTGATTTTGAGGGGAATCCACCAAATTATTAAACATTCTCTGGACCTGCTTTTCAATTCTTAGCTCTTATTTCTGAATAACTTGGAGCCAAGGGAGTTGCTGTGATATGACATACTCGAATATTTATTTGTACCCAAATGAGGCCATCTTCTAGAGAAGAATTCTGTTATATACCATTCCTACTGGCAACCTACAACTGTGAATACAGAAGCTATGATATAGGAAAGCCATCATTGTAAAGTGTCACTCTTTATAGTGTGCAAATAGAATTATGAATGTTTGTAGAGGCTCTGCCCTTATCGACTGATCCGCCGTATCTGAGTGCACAGTCACAGATCTGCACCCAGGCACTCTGAGGAAGCACACTGCAGTGGCTCTTGGGTCTCAGCAATCAGGATTTTTTAGCATAAAGTGAGTCACCAAGTTGAGGATGGGGCGGGAGAGGCAACCGTCAAAACTGATAAATGGCCTTGATAGAGCTTTTATTAATTTTACAGATCTGTGGAAATAATCCTATAGGATGTATTGAGAACTGTGGTAAAGTTGCTAGGTATGGGACTGGGTGAGAACGGGCAATGAGAGGAACATCAGCAGCATGTAATGTAGGGCATCTGACATGTGTGTGGATTGGTGACTATGTCTGTTTGAATGGGCAAGTCAAGTTGTCAGTGGGGATGAGATAGCTGATTAGTTTTCTAATTTTCAGGAGGATTTATTGGTATTAGAAATGGAAGGATAAGAACAAGCCTTTCCTAGAGACAGACTACATTTTTAGTCAGACTTAAATTTTGAATAGTTTGAATCTATATAGAGGATAAAAACAAAATCATGAAAATTGCTGATTGCAAAGGATTTTAAAAAAAGCATGGTGAGGTGTTGCTTGTAAAAACAAGAAATTATCTTCTCTAAAGTGGGTTTTTGTGTTAGTCAACAAAGAAGAGCTTAACTGGTAGCATTTCTGGTTAGAATACTAAGGTGAGTCTAGCTAAATGCACCTGCACAGGCACTGGGGAACTGTAGTCTCTGCATAGTGAGTGCTCACATCTGGAACCGAGTCCCCAGGTGAGCAGTGATAGTCCAGAAGAGTCTGATTTAATATGTAGTAAATGATAATAGTAATAATAATAATAATCACCATCAAAGAAGCTACAAGCCAATTTTTACCTGTTAATTTAGCATTATCTTCGAAGGAATGATAATGACACATGAAAGTGAAGAGTGTAAATGAACTTGCCTGGATGTCTGAGTAAAAAGGGAGAAAAACCAAGGACTCAGCACTGGGAGACTTTGAAAAAGAAGTGGGGTGGCGAGGAATTGGAACCATTCGTGCTCTAAGAGTTGTTATTATTCCTGTAACATTCTCCTTTCTTTTTTGTTTCTTTGTTAATTTTTTTCTATATGATCTGCGTATAAGACTTAATGACCATTATCTTCTTGATTGTCATTCTCATTTGAAATTTTTATCTTAACAGTACTATAATATGTATGTTAAATCTAAACTGAACTGTTAGTTATGTACCTATTTCAGTAGCATCTCTTCTAGCAAATTATTAGGACCTTGAAGGCAGTGATTAATATCTAATCCTCTCCTCACAGAACCCTTAGCCATATAGATGTGACACAGAAGTATTTATTGACCTGGGTATTAAAGTGTCACTTTATCCATGGGGGATTCTAAAATTTTCTAGTGGATTTTTAGTAAATATGCTTTTGTTTGTTTTTTGCAGGTGAACCACTGAGTTCTTCATTATGTCTGATGGAGACTATGATTACCTCATCAAATTTTTAGCTTTGGGAGACTCTGGAGTAGGGAAGACCAGTGTACTTTACCAGTACACAGATGGTAAATTTAACTCCAAATTTATCACAACAGTGGGCATTGATTTCAGGGAAAAGAGAGTGGTAAGTTCTGTATCTTTCTATATAAGAATGTAATCTCTGAGTCCACATTTACCTGTTCAGTTTACTTTGTAGGAATTAAGAGGACAAAAGTTGAAATCTAAAATTAGTATGAAAGTCAATTGTGTTCACCTGGGCAGTGTGATTTAAAAGGCTGTGCTGAGGGACACTTGATATGCGACCAAGCAGACAACCTAAAAGGGAAGATTCTTTTTAATTTTCCCTTGATACTCTTTTTGGCTTGTATCTTCTCTTTGAACTCCACAAGTTATTTGTCTACCTTCGTTATGAAGCCTACAAACCATACTGTCCTTTGTTCCCCTGTTTTGTTGGCTATTTCTTTCACCTTTAATATCATTCTTGAAGACTTTTCTCTGAACTAAGGCCTCAGCAACCCCACATGGGGTTGTCAGGAGGGTGAGGTTGGAAAAGGAGAGGGGATGCTGGTAGTGTGTGTTGATCTGGGAAGTAACAAAGGGAATAAAAGTTGTGTAGAATGATGAGAGAAGGTTTTGTGTTTTTTTTTTAAAAAAGGACCACAAGACTGAAAAATAGTGGTGGAGGGGAAGGAAGCAGGTCACTGTGTCAGAGATGCAGAGAAATGGAGATGACTTTTTCTATGAACTACATTTCTTCCTAAAAACTGACTCTTACCATGAAGCAGGTCAGCAACTGGTCAGGAGATCAGTGACAAAGACCGCTGCATGGAACGTGCTCTACCTGGGAAACATACAGGGTCCCTTGCTTCCAGGATAGAAGCATTCATTCCTTCTACCCACTCTAGGTCTTTTCTTTCATTATTAGAGAGCCTTATATAGACTCAGACCCACTGAGTAAAATTAGGATCTTTATGAAAGTTTCAGTATTGACATATAATTGGCAGAATTTATATATGCATATGATTATATTTATTAATTCCCATTTTATAACTTTGTTTTTAAAAAATAGCTTTATTGAGGTAATTCACATAACATAAAATTCACCCATTTAAAGTGGTGAACTCAGTGGGTTTTAGTTTTTAGTATACTTTACAGTTGTGCAACCATCACCACTGTTTAATTTTTGAACACTTCATCACCCCAGAAAGAAACCTCATACCCTGTTGCAGTCATTCCCCATTTCCCCTCACCCCAGCCACTAACCCACTCTCTATGGATTTGCCTGTTCTGCTCATATATAAATGGAATCATATAATATATGGACTTTTGTGTTTGGATTCTTTCATTTAGCATAATATTTTCAAGGACCATCCATGTTGTAGCACGTATCAGAACTTCATTCTGTTTTATGATCAAATAATATTTCATTGTATTGCTATACCACATTTTATTTACCCATTTATCTATTGGTGGACATTTGGATTGTTTGACTTTTTAGCTATTATGCCTAATGCTTATATTAACATTCATATACATTTTTTTCTGCGTGAACTTACATTTTCAAATCTTCTGTGTAGACTTAGGTTTATGTTTTCAAATCTCTTGTATATATACCTAGGAACTTCCAAATTTTCCTAAATATGCTGCACCATTTTACATTTCCTCAGCAATGTGTGAGGGTCCCAATTTCTCCATATCCTCACCAACTCTTATTATGGTCTATTTGATGACGGCCATTCTAGTAGGTGTGAAGTGATACCTCAGTGTAGGTTTTGCTTACATTTCAGTCCTGATGAATGCTGTTGAGCAATCATCTTTTCTTGTGCTTATTGTCTATTTGTATATCATCTTTGGAGAATTGTCTAATCAGATCCTTTGTCTATTTTGAAATTGGTTGTCTTTTTGTTAAACTTTAAGAGTTTTTAATATATTCTAGATAAGTGTTCTTATTAGATATATGATATGCAAATAGTTTTAGCTGTTACATTTAGGGCTATGATCTATTTTGAGCTGTTTTTTGTTTTTGGCTTGAATAGGGGTCCAACTTCATTCTTTTGCATGTGAACAGCCTATTGCCCCAGACCATTTGTTGAAAAGACTGTTTTTTCATCCATTGATGATCTTGGCACTCTTATCAAAAATCAGTTGACCATAAATGTAGGGTTTATTTTTGGATTCTCAATTCTTATCTATATATCTATCCTTATACCAGCACTATACTCATACCTGCTTGATGACTGTAGCTTTGTAGTAAGTTTTGAAGTTGAGAAGTATGAATTCTCATACTTTGTCCTGCTTTTTCAAGATTGTTTTGTATTTCTTGTAATTCCATATGAATTTTAGGGTCAGTCTGTCAATTTCTACAAAAAAACCAGTTGAGTTTTTGATAGGGATTACACTGAGTCTATAGGTCAATTTGGGGAGTATTAGTATCGTAACAGTATTGTCTTCTGATACATGAATATGCATCTTTCCATTTATTTAGATCTTTAATTTCTTTTAATACTGTTTTGTAGCTTTCAGAGTATGTGTTATATTTCTTTGGTTAGGTTTATTTGTATCTTAATATTTTGAATGCTATTGTATATTCAGTTGTTTTCTTAATTTCATTTCTGAATTGTTCATTGCCAATGTATAGTAATACAGTTTGTAAATTAATTTGCATACTGGAAACTTGCTGAACTTGTTTATGCATTCTGTGTGTGAGTGTTTGTGTGTGTATTTATTCCTTAGGATTTTCTATACACACCTCCTGTTTTTACTTCTTCCTTTCCAACGTGGATATGTTTTTTTTTTTCTTGCCTAATTGCCCTGGTGAGAACCCCCAATAATGTGTTGAATAGAAGTGTTGAGAGAGGATATCTTCATCTTGTTTTGAACTTAGGGAGAAAACATTCGAACATTCTCCATGAAGTATAATAAAAACTGTGCATTTCTCATAGCTGCTATTCTTCATGTTGAGGATGGCCCATTCTGTTCCTAATTTGTTCAGTATTTTTTTTTATCATGAGAAGTGCTGGATTTTTTTCAAAGATTTTTCTGCATCTATCGAGATGGTCATGTGATTTTAGTCTTTTCTTTTATTGCTATGGTGTATTACATTGATTGATTTTTGTACGTTAAACCAACCTTGCTCTTCCTCTTATAGATTTTACTTGGTCATGGTGTATAATATTTTTTATATAGTGTGGGATTCTGTTTGCTAATATTTTTGTGTCTATTCAGAATGGATATTGGTCTGTAGTTTTTCTTTTTCATAATATCTTTGGGTTTTGTATCAGGACAATCAATATTGGGCCTCATAAAATGAGTTGGGAAGTGTTCCTTCCATTCCTATACTTTGGAAATGTTTTGGAAGGATTGGTGTTAAATATTCTCTAAACATTTGGTCAAAGTCACTACTAAAGATATTTGGGCTCAGCCTTTTCTTTGTGGGAAGTTTTGTGACTGCTAATTGTTTCCTTGTTGATTACATATCTAGATTTTCTATTTGTTCTGTAGTTTCAGTTTTTTGTGCCTAGAAATTTTTCCATTTCTTCTAGGTTATCTATATTTTTGGAGTATAATTATTCATTATATTCTTTTATTATATATATATAAAAATATAATATATATGCATATATGGTTGGTTGTGCTCTTTCATTTCTGATTTTAGGAATTTGAGTCTTCTATTCCTTGACCGGTCTAGCTAAAGGTTTAACAAGTTTGTTAATCTTTTTAAATAAAAGATCATTTATCCCACTCTAGTCTTTATTATTTTTTTCTGCTTGCTTTTATTTACTCTTATTTTTTTCTAGTTTCTTAAGGTTGGCCATTAATATTGATTTGTGATCTTTTTTAAATTAGGTGTTTACTGCTATAAATTTCCCTTTTAGTGCTGTTTTTGCTTCATTTGATGATTTTTTTGTATGTCATACTTTTCATTCATCTGAAAGTATTTTCTAGTTTCCTTTGTGTTTTTACTTTGGCCCATTGGTTATTTAAGACTACGTTGTTCATTTTCCACATAATTGTGAATTTTCCAAATGTCTTTCTATTGATGATTTCTATTTTACCCCATTGTGGTTGGATAACATAATTTGTATAATGTTAGTCTTTTAAGTTTATTAAGGTATATTTTATAAGCTCAAGTATTGTCTGTCATTGAGAATGTTTCATGTGTACCTGAGAAGAATATATATTTTTCAATTGTTGGGTGAAGTATCCTGTAGATGTCTGTTATGTCTAGCTCATTTAGAGTTTGTGAAAGCCCTTTATATCCTTGTTCATCTGCCTACTTGTTCTATCTGTTATTGAAAATAGAGTATTGAAGTCTGTAAATATTCTCATTGAATTTATTTCTCCCTTTTTATCCCTACATTTCTCAGTGGATTGACCCTTTATCATTTAAAATATCTTTCTTTGTCTCTAATAATTTTTGTCTTAATGTCTAGTTTGTCGGATATTGGTATAGCCACTCCAGCTCTCCTTTGGTTACTGTTTGCATGGTATATTTTTTCATTCTGTTACTTACAACCTCTTGTGTCTTTGAATCTAAAGTGTGTCTCTTGTAAATAGCATGTAGTTGGATCATGTTTTCTAATTTGTTCTGCTAGTCTTTGCCTTTCCTTTTAGTCTTTAATACATTTACATTTAATATAATTATCGATAAAGTAGAACTTATGTCTATTTTGCTATATGTTTTCTCTGTGTCTTATCTCTTTTTTGTTCCTCTACTACTCTATGACTGCTTGAGTTTTTTTGTGAAGATATGTTCTAGGATACCATTTTAATATCCTTATCATTTATTTACTGTATATATATTTTTAGTTATTTTCTTAATGATTCCCCTGGGGATTACACTTATTTTAATTTTAATAGTATAGTTTAGATTAATACCAACTTAATTTCTTTTTTAAAATTTCTCTTTTACAAAAAGATTTTTTACTTACTTACTTTTAGAGAGTGGGAGGAAGGGAGGGAGAAAAAGGGGGAGAGATACATCAATACCTTTCACATGCCCCCAACTGGGGATGTGGCTCACAACACAGGCATGTGCCCTGACCAGGAATCGAACCTGTGACCTTTTGGTTTGCAGGATGGCACTCAATCCACTGAGCCACATCACCCAGGGTTAAAATTCTTTTTCAGTGTAATTTCAATACTGCACAAAACACTGCTTTTTAAAAATTTAATCTTCATTGTATTTTTTCTATTACCATTTAGCCCCCTTATAAAACTCTGCTTTTTTATGGCTCCATTTTCTTCCCCCTCCTTTGCACTATTACTGTCATACAAATTACATCTTAATACACTGTGTGCCCATCACAGATTTATAATTATTACTTTATGCTGTTGTGGAGTTTTTTAGATTTCATTTATTTATTTTAAAGAGGGGGGAAGGGAGAGAGAAAGAGAGGGAGAGAAACATCGATGTGTGAGAGAAACAGCGATTAGTTGCCTCCTGTATGCACCTCAACTGGGGACCAAACCTGCAAACCAGGCAGGTGCCCTGACAAGAAATCAAACCAGTGACTTATTGCTTTGTGGGATGATGCCCAACCAACTGAGCCATACTAGCCAGGCCATAAGCTATTGCTTTTTAATCAGATGAAAGAAAGGAGTTACAAAAATGCCTTTATACTGTCTTTTATAATTACCTATGTAGTTACCTTTGCTGGTGTTCTTTATTTACATGGATTTCAACTACTGCCTAGTGTCCTTTCATCTTAATCTCAAGCACTGCCTTTATTATTTCTTATAGGACAGGTCTGCTAGTGATCAATTTCCTGTTTTTGTTTATGTTGGATGTCTTAATTTCTCTTTCAATTTTAAAGGATAGCTTTACTGGATATAGAATTCTTGCTTGATAGTCTTTTTCTCTATTACCACTTTAATCATGTCATCCTAATGTCTTTGACCTTGATTGTTTTTGATGGCAAATCAGCTTTTAGTCTTATTGGGATCCCATGTATGTGCTTTTAAGATTCTCCCTCTGTCTTCGGATTTTAATAGGTTGATGATTGTGTGTCTAGTTAATCTTTATGACTCTATTTTTCTTGGAGTTTGCTGAATTTTGGAATGTACAGATCAATGTTTTTCATCAAATTTGGGAGTTATTTTGGCTATTATTCTTCAAATATTTTTCTGCTGCTTTCACTCTCTCCTTTTTCTATAGGATTTCCAGTATGCATATGTTGATATGTTCGATGGTGTTTCAGATGGAGTTCTGAAACTCTTCATTTTCCTTCATTTTTTTTTTCCTTCTGTGCCTTAGACTAGATAATCTCAGTTGACCTTCAAATTCAGTGATTATTACTTCTGCAAATTTAGGTCTGCTCTGAGCCCCTCTGATGAATACTGTATTGTTATCTGTATAGTAGAATATCTACAGTATTCTAATTTTTAAAATATCTATCTTTTTATTGACCTTCTGGATTCAGTAGGGCATTATTCTCTTACTTTGCCTTTAATTTTTTGTTTTATTTTATTTTTAAATCATTTTTTATTGTTATTCTATTATAGTTGTCGCAGTTTTATCCCCCTTGCCCTCCTTCACCCATTCTACCACCCCCCTCCCACAGTTAATTCCCACACTGTTGTCCACGTCTGTGGGTCATTCATACATGGTCTTTGTCTAGTTCCTTCAATTTTCTTTAGTTCTTTGAACATATTTATAATTGCTGATTTCAAGTCTTTGTCTAGGAAATTCAACACCTGGGCTTCCTCCAGAATGATCTCTATAGGTTGCTTTTTTCCCAGTATATGAGCCATATTTTCTTGTTGGTGTGTCTCATATCTTTTGTTGAAAACTGGACTTTAAAATAACATAATGTGGCAACTCTGGAAATAAGATTTCTTCCCCCTTTGAGAGTTTCTTGTTTTTCGGCTGCTTGTTTGTTTACTTATTTATTGATGTTGCTATTTGTTTGTTCAGTGACATCGTAGGCTAATTCTGTATTCTTTGCTCTGTGCAGCTCCAGAAGTCTTTGCTCAGTTAACTTAGTGGGCAGCTAATGAGTGTACAGAGAATTTCTTAAATTCCTTAAACCAAAAAGTCTCTCATCTTTTCTGAGGGATGCGTGTTTGTGTATATTGTGGCACGTGCGTAATGCTCCTGGAGGCGGTTTACAAGTCTGCCTTTGCCTTCACTTCATGCTTGAGAAGAGCCTCAAGGCCCGTCCGGGGAGAGGCATTAGGGCCTTCTCAGGCCTTTCCTGGACATATGTGCAGCCCTACACGTAAGAATGGCCCGATAGAGACCAAGGAATATTTTGCAGCTTTTTAAATCTTCCTATGACCATTTCGTTTCCTGTTTTTTTCTTTGTTAAGTCTTTTGGTTAGATTTTTGTTAGTCCCAGTTGGTATTTACCTTTGGCAGCTGTGATGTTAAACACTTGGTGCTGGTTATTTTCACCAACATCCGAGGTATAGGGTTATTCTCATAGAGCAAGCTCTGAGTCAGGTAATATAAAGACAAGGCCTGGGAACAGAGCTTTCCAGGCAGCTTTCAGTTCTCTGGAGATGAGAACTTTGGGGCAGCTGCAGACCTGTTGTGCCCCCACCGCCGACAGCAGTCGCTATACTGATGATTTTCACAGCCGTCATAATTCCGCATCTGCTGGTGTTCGGAACTGTTGTGGGGCTGGGAAGGGACGATGAGACTAGGACGACTTAAACTAGCACAAAACCTACTGTTTTTACTGATACTCAGAGTTCTGAAGAGGTTGATTTGACAATTTGTGCTAGTCTTTCCATTGCTTTTATGGCGAAAGAGGTTTTCAGAGGTACATTCAGTAAAATTGTTTTAAGAGTACTTTTTAAAGATGGGATGGGGAAAAGTCATAGAAAGGTAATATTTCTTGAACTGAGTGACCTAAGGGAACTTGGAAATTATGTACTATTTACATATTTCATAATATGTTTATAAAATATACAATGTATTTCAGTGCAAATTATTGTATTATTCAAAGACAGTTATTTGGAATAAAATACAAATAAGGTTGTATTCCAGATGGGATTTTCTTTAGAAGTTTTTGCTAGAGTTGTACTGAATAGGAACATAAGAAAAGTTCACTGGTCTCAGAAGTTCTCTATTTCTCTTCTATTTTGCTCTTTTAGGTATACAGAGCCAATGGGCCAGATGGAGCCATTGGCAGAGGCCAGAGAATCCACCTGCAGTTATGGGACACAGCAGGGCAGGAGAGGTATGAGATCTTCAGTATGTGCGCCTTACTGGAGGAAAGGGAAAAGCTGCTATACTTTTCATACAGTGACCTGAGCAAGAAAAGGGCAGCCGATTAGTTGAGTTGCACCTGGATAAGGCATGCTGCCAAATTAGCAGTAAATTTATCAGTCTAAGTTGATAACAGTGCCTTTATTTCATACAAGGTCAGAGGAAAAACGAACCCTTTTCAAAATGGACCAACTTCCTATGGCCTTTTTTCTTTATCTTCTTCATTTTCAAAAAGATTTATACACTTTTCTTTATGGGCTTTTGCTACTTAGCCACAAAAAAGCTGCTGAGTTATACATGTGTATTATTCTTACCAGATTGTTGAAACCTAGTGGAAAATTCGGTTGGAATTAACTCATATGGTCAGAAGTTGCTTGACCAAAATAAGTCACATGGAATCTTGATGTAAAGTTGCTTTTAGTTAGCTAAGGTTTCTGGTTTTTCCCCTCACAGATTCCTTGAAGGATTTTGTTTATTTTTAAAATACTTTTTATTGCGGAAAATTTCATGTATGTAGAGAGGAGAGTATGTATAATGAACTCACATATTCATTTCCCAGCTTCAACGGTCATTAAGTTGTGGCAACTGTTATTTTATGTATATCCCTCCTTCTTCTTCCCTCTCCCAGATTATTTTCAAGCAAATTCCAAATATCAGATTATTTCATTTATAACTGTTTTGGTATGTATCTCTAAAAGATAAAGACTATTTTTGTGAGAACAGTGATTCGAAATATTTGAGAAAACTTAAAGTAGAATATTAGATGGCTAATTCATACCAGTATTTTCTTCCCTGGAGCCCATGTCTGTCAGTTGCAGGCTCTGCATAAAGGCAAAGTGAGAGGAAACTGTTAGAGACAGACAGAAGGAAGACAGTGGGATAAAGCCTTGGAAGAGAGAGTACCAAGCAAGAACAGGGACTGAGTCGCTACTACTCCCACCCTGTGGTAAAGAAATGGTTCATCAGAGATAAGAGATTGCTGTAGAGATTGAAAACAAAGGGACACAGAACACATTGTAATGTCAGGCCAAGCCAAGCTTCACAGAACAAGGAAAACATACACAGCAAGCACCATTGTTTTGGTGTAATTAATTCCTAATTGGATAATAAATTATTGGGTGAGACTAAAGGATCATGAACTAGTTCTTGTCATCCCTGTCCGGCAGGCTGGGTTTTCAAATGACATGATCTATGAACACATAACCTTACATAAGTGATAAATAACTGTCTCATTACACTTTTGGAATATCATCATCTAACTTTTTAAAATTTTACTTTCACACAGATTGTTTTTGCTTTAAATATTTTATTTCTTTATTTTTAGAGAAGGAGAAGGGAGAAAGAGAGGGAGAGAAACACTGATGTGCGAGAGAAACATGGATCAGTTGTCTCTTGCATGCCCCTAACTGGGGACCTGGCCCACAACCCAGGCATGTGCTCTGACTGGGAATTGAACTGGCAACCTTATGGTCCACAGGCAGGCACTCAATCCACTGAGCCACAAAAGCCAGGGCAGATTGTTTTTATTTTAAAAGAAAATTGCAAGTATAACTTTTGATAATTGTTGGCATTAAAAAAAATCTAGATATATTTCAAGTGCTTTTTCTTGCTCTAGATAGCTATTTACTATATTTTGTAAGATACCTAATATCATTGATTATACTCATAATTTTATACTGTTAAAGTGTCATTTCTAATAGCATACTTCACTGAATCTTGTGTAACTAAGAGCTTTAATATACATGTGTAATGTGAAGTTATTAGAAACAGTGGCATGCTATTAAACATCTAATTTGTTATCGATGAACTGTTGTGAGAGGCTGAGGCACTCCTGGTAGCTTTATATTTCAGGGGTGGGGCTATGGCTTAGGTGATCAATCTGCTTTATGTTCCTAGGTTTCGAAGCTTGACAACAGCATTCTTCAGAGATGCTATGGGGTTCCTTCTGCTTTTTGACCTGACAAATGAGCAAAGCTTCCTCAATGTCAGAAACTGGATAAGTAAGTGTTATTGTGTCCCTGCTTCCCACTCCCTACAATAAATTCTACTTTTGTTGTGAATTGTTTTGGGAAAAATACTAGTGCTGTTTGAAATGCTATTTAAAGGAGCAAGGCTAATAGTTTAGGGGCAAGATAACTGAAATACTCTGCTTTTCCTAATAATACTGATTTGTTGAGCTCTTCCTATGTTCCAGGTATTAGGCAGTGCTATCCATGTCGTCTCTTAACCAGTCTTTTCCACAGAGGGGACTCCTCCCCATTTTGTAAAGGAAGATATAGAGACTTAGAGAAGTTAAATCACTAGGTATCTGTTGGCCGATGGTGCATCATCAAGTCTTATACCATTCCAGGATTTAAAATATATATTACACAGATTATGTATATTACATAAATATCTTTTGAAGACTTAATGGATTAGACCCGTGGCTGTATGTCTCTCTGTGCTTATAGGTCCCTTCTTTTAGGGCCAGACATTGGCCAGGAGGACTCTAAAACTGCATTGGCAAAAGTGGTCCCCAGCAAAACATACAGGGTCCAGCACAAATAATGCTTATTTTTTATTACGATACTTTTTATTACAAAATCACAGGCATGTAATTCTGTAACATAGCAATATCACACTCAAGTACACCATGTGACATTTTAGGTGAAATGTTCAAATTAAAACTATAAATTATTATACCCATATTATTACCCTATCAACCACACTCAGCAGGTGTTAACTTCTGCTGGACCCTGTGTATAGAAACTTTCATTTTGGCTTTTTGGAGAAATCCCAATCTCTTAAATGATTGGTAGTAGCCATTTAAAATCCTGCTACTTGCCCTGGCTGGTGTAGCTCAGTGGATTGAGCATCAGCTTGTGAACCAAAGGGTCATTGGTTCAATTCCCCAGTCAAGGCACATGCCTGGGTTGCGGGCCAGGTCCCCAGTAGGGGGCATGCAAGAGGCAACCACACATTGATGTTTCTCTCCCTGTTTCTCCCTCTGTTCCCCTCTGTCTAAAAAGTAAGTAAAATCTTAAAAAATAAAATAAAATCCTGCTACTTGATCAAATAATAGCTTGCATATGGTACATTTTCTTCCATTGGTTGTATTAGTATAAACCTAGAGAATTTATTGGGAAAGGCTGTGATGTTAAAATTCTTCACATCCAAATCTTAAAATGAAAGCACTAAAAAATTACCTACTATCTAAAAATTACTTGGTAATTTGGTATTATTGGCTATGCTTTTGATAGTAGAAAATCCTATTTTTATTTTTTAATTTTATTTTTCTATTAGAGCTTACATTTATCGATAGTATTATTTTGTATTAGTTTCAGGTCTGCAGCACAGTGGTTAGATAAAATGTTTCTCCCAATATTTCTAGTACCCACCTGGCATCACACATAGTTATTAGATTAGATTATTATTGACTATATCCCTATGCTGTAATTTATATCCCTGTGACTGTTTTGTAAGTACCAATTACTTCATAACCGCTTCACCTTTTTCACCCAGCGCTCCCAAAACTCCTTTCCTCTGGCAACCATCAGTCTGTTCTCTGTATCTATAGCTCTGTTTCTATTTTGTTTATTTCTTTTGCTTTTTAGATTCCACATATAACTAAAATCTATGGTATTTATCTTTCTCTATCTGACCTATTTCACATAACCTAATACACTCCAGGTCATTCATGCTATTGCAAATGGTAAGATTTCATTTTTTTTTTGGCCAAGTAGTATTCTAGTGTATATCTATACCTCATCTTTTTTATCCACTCGTCTGTGGATGAGCAATTGGGGTTGCTTCATGCCTTGGCTATTATAAATAATGCTGCAATGAAATAGGGGTGCATATATTCCTTTGAATTAGTGTTTTGGGTTTCGTTGGATATATTCCTAGAAGTGGAATTGCTGGGTCATGAGGCAGATCCATTTTTAATTTTTTGAGGAAACTTCATACTTTTTGCCAGGTGGCTGCACCAGTCTGCCTTCCCAACAACAGTGCATGAGGGTTCCCCTTTCTCCGCATCCTCGCCAACACTTGTTGTTTGTTAATTTATTGATGATAGCTGTTCTGACAGGTGTGAGGTTATATCTCACTGTGATTTTTTTCATGTCTAATTTTTATTCTGAAATGGAAAGCTCTTTTGAATTAGAGTTGACATACAATATTATATTAGTTTCAGGTGTAGAACATAGTGAGATTTGACATTTATATACTATAAAAAGTCAACTATCCATCTGTCACTGTAAAAAGTTATTGTGATATTATTAATAATCCCTATGTTATATGTTACATCCCCGTGACTTATTTATAAGTCTCTATCTCTTAATGCCACCTTTTTGCCTATACCCCCACCACCCAAATCTCTGGCAATTATCAGTTTTTCTCTATCTATGGGTCAATTTGTTTGGTTTGTTTATTTCTTTAGTTTTTCAGATTCTACACCTAAGTGAAATGATACAGTATTTGCCTTTCTCTGACTTAATTTCACTTAGCATAATACCCTCTTGGTCTATCATGTTGTTGCAAATGGCAAGATCTATTTCTTTTTCATGACTGAGTAATATTCCAGTGTGTATATGCATGTGCACACACAGAGCCGCTTCTTTATCTATTCATCTAGTGATGAACACCTAGGTTGCTTCAATAACTTGGCTATTGTAAATAATGCTTCATTAACATAGAGGTGCATATAACTTTTTGAATTGTTTCATTTTCTTCAGATAAGCCCCCAGAAGTGGAATTGCTGGGTCTGTCTTTGTCTCTTGTTGTGATTTTAATTTGCATTTTCTTGATGATTAGTGACATTGAACATCTTTTCATATGTCTATTGGCCATCTATGTGTCCTTCTCAGAGAAGCATCTATTCATGTCCTCTGTCCATTTTTTAATTGAAATGTTTGTCTTTTTGGTGTTAGGTTGTATGAATTCTTTATAAATTTAGGATATTAACACCTATTGAATGTATCATTGGTGAATATGTTTTTCAATTCAGTAGGTTGTCTTTTCATTTTGTTGATGGTTTCCTTTGCTGTGCAAAAACTTTTTAGTTTGATATAGTCTCATTTGTTTATTTTTTTCTTTTGTGTCCTTTGCCTGAGGAAGTACATCAGAAAAACTATTGCTAAGAGAAATGTTTGAGATTTTACTGCCTATGTTTTCTTCTAGGATTTTTATAGTTTTGAGTCTTACATTTAAGTTTTTAATCCATTTTGAGTTTATTCTTATGTATGGTAAAAGAAAGTGACCTAATTTAATTTTCTTGCATGTATCTGTCCAATTTTTCAGCACCATTTATTGCATAGACCACCTTTACCTCACTGTATAGTCTTGCCTCCTTTGTCAAATATTAATAGAGTATATTGGTGTGGGTTTATTTCTGGATCCTGTAGTTTGTTTCATAAATCTTTGATTTATGTGTCTTTTTATGCCAGTACCATGCTGTTTTGATTACTATAGCCTTTATGATAAGCTTGATATCAAGTAGTGTGATACCTCCAATATGTTCTTCTTTCTCAATATTGCTGAGGTTATTTGAGGTCTTTTGTTGTTCATATATGAATTTTCCATATATAAATTTTCAGGTTATTTGCTCTAGTTCTGTGAAGAGCACTACTGATATTTTGATAGGAATTTTGTTGAATCTATAGATTGCTTTGGGTAGTATGAACGTTTTAATGATGTTAATTCTTCCTATCCATGAACATGGTATAAACTTCCCCTTATTTGTATCTTCTTCAATTTTTGTTTCAGTGTCTTAAAATTTTCTGAGTACATGTGTTTTACCTTCTTGATTAAATTTATTCATAGGTATTTTATTATTTTTGATGCAGTTGTAAATGGGATTGTTTTCTTAGTTCTCTTTCTGGTAGTTCATTATTGTATATAAAATGCAGCTGATTTCTGAATATTTATTTTGTATCTTGCTGCTTTATTTAATTCATTTATATGTTCTAGTAGTTTTATAGTAGAATCTCTAGGACTCTGTCTATATAGCGTCATGTCATCTGCAAATAATGAGTTTACTTATTTTTCAATTTGGATGACTTCTGTTTCTTCTCTTGTCTGATTGCTGTGCCTAGGACTTCCAGTGCTATGTTGACTATGAGTGATAAAAGTGAACATCCCTGTCTTGTTCCTGATCTTAAGGGAAACACTTAGTTTTTGCCTGCTGAATATGATGTTGGCTGTGGGTTTGTCATATACGGCCTTTAATGTGTTGGGGTATCTTCCCTCTAGTCCCACTTTGCTGAGAGTTTTTATTATAAATGGGGGCTGGATTGTTTTTCAAATGATTTTTTTGCATTTATTTATATGATCACATGATTTTTATCCTTCATTTTGTTTATATGGTGTTTTACATTAATTGATTTGTGGATATTGAACCCATTGCATCCCAGGTATATATTCCACTTCATCATGGTATGAGATCTTTTTAACATATTGCTGAATTTCATTTGCTAGTATTTTGTTGAGGATTTTTACCTCTAGGATCATCAGGAATATTGGCCTATAATTTTCTTTCTTTGTAGTGTCTCTCTCTGGTTTTGGAATCAGGAAAACGCTGACCTGGTAAAATAAGCTTGGGGATCTTCTCTTCTCTTGATTGTTTTGGAATAATTTGAGAAGGTTAAGTGTTCTTCTTTGAATGTTTGGTAAAATTCACCTCTGAAGCCATTCCACCTGGGACCTTTGTTTGTTGGGAATATTTTGATTACTGCTTTAATTTCACTAGTTGTAATCTGTCTATTCAGAGTCTCTGATTTTTCCTGGTTCAGTTTTGGAAAATTGTATGTTTCTAGGAATTTACTCATTTATTTCAGATTGGCCAATTTGTTGTCTTGTAGTTGTTCATAATATTTTCTTACGATCCTTTGTATTTCTTCAGTGTCAGTTGTTACTTCTCCTCTTTCTTTTCCGATCTTGTTTACTTGGGTCCTTTCTCTTTTTTTCTTGATGAGTCTTATTAGAGGTTTGTCAATCTTATTTACCTTTTCAAAGAACCAACTCTTGGTTTCATTGATCTTTTGTGTTGCTTTTTAGACTCATTTATTTTTTGTTCTGATCTTTATTAATTCCTTTTTCTACTCACTTTGGACTTCGTTGTTCATTTTCTTGTACTTTGTGCTGTACAGTGAGATTGTTTACTTGAGACTCTTCTGGTCTCTCGAGGTAGGCCTGCACCATTATGAATTCCCTTCTTGGGACTGCTCTTGCTGTGCACCGTCGATTTGGGCTTGTTGTGTTTCCATTTTCACTTGTCTCAAGGTATCTTCTGATTTCTTCATTGATGTCATTGTTAATTCATTCATCGTTTAGCAGTATATTATTTAGCCTTGAGGTGTTTGTGTGTTTTTTAGTTTTTTTCCTTGTAACTGATTTCTAGTTATATACCATGTGGTTGGAGAAGATGCTCGATATGATTTCAGTCTTCTTAAATTTACTGACATTTGTTTTGTGTCCTGAGATGTGTTTTATCCTGGAAAATGTTTCATGTGCACTTGAAAAGACGGTATATTCTCCTACTTTGGGGTCAAGTGCTCTGAATATATAAGTTAAATCCATCTCATCTAGTGTGCCATTTAAGGCCAATATTTCCTTGTTGATTTTCTGTCTGGAAGATCTGTCTATTGATGTCTTTGGGGGGTGTTAATATCCCCTGCTATGATTGTGTTGCTGCCACTCTAACCCTTTATGTCCATCAAAATTTGCTTAGGTAATTTATATGCTCTTAAGTCAGGTACATAAATGTTTACAAGGGTTATATCCTCTTGTTGGATTGATCCCTTTATCATGATATAATGCCTTTTGTCTCTTATTGCAGCCTTTGTTTAAAGTTTATTTTGTCTAAGTATTACTACCCCACCTTTTATTCCATTTATATGAAAAATCTTTTTCCATTTCATTACTTCCAATCTGTGTGTCTTTCATTCTGACGTGGATCTGTTGAAGACAGCATATATATGGGTCTTGTTTTCTTATCCATTCAGCTACCCTATGTCTTTTGATTGGCACATTTTATCTATTTACATTTAAATTGTTTATTGATAGGCATGTATTTATTGCCATTTTAATCTTTATAACTATGTTCCTCTTTTTTTCCTTTCTTCTTCTCAAAGAAGTCCCTTTAACATTTTTTGTAGTACTGGTTTTGTTGCAATAAACTCCTTTAGCTTTTTCTTGTCTTGAAAGCTCTTTATTTCTTCTTCAATTTTAAATTTTAGTCTTCCTGGGTAGAGTAGTCTTGGTTGTAGGTCCTTGCTTTTTATCTCTTTGAATTATTTGAGCCAGTCCTTTCTGTCCTGAAGTGTTTATGTTGAGAAATGGATAGACTGTCTTATGGGAGCTTCCTTGTAGGTAACTGTCTTTCCCTTGCTTCTTTTAAGATTCTATCTTTGTCTCTAACGTTGGCCGTTGTAATTCTGATGTGTCTTAATGTGAGCCTCTTTGGAATCATCTTGTTTGGGACTCTATGTGCTTCATGGACTTTGTGTGCCTTTTTGTTTTTCCTTCACCAGATTAGAGAAGTTTTCAGTCATTATTTTTTAAAATAGGTTCTCAATCTCTTGCGCTCTCTCTTCTCCTGGTATTCCTATGATGCAGGTGTTGTTATGCTTCATGTTGTCACAAACATCCCTTAAACTGTTCTCATTTAATTTTTTTTTTCTTTTGCTCCTTTGGTTGGGTATGTTCTGCTACCGTATCTTTGAAATAGCTGTTGATAATCTGTTGTTGCATGTTCTAGCTTATTCTTCATTTCAAATGTTACACTCTTCATTTCTAGTTGGTTCTTTTTTTATGGTTCCTATGCCCTTTCTTACATCTTTTATCTCTTTGTTGAAGTTCTCACTGAGTTCACCCATTCTTTACCTAAGTTTCTTGAGCATCATTATAAACATTGTTTTGAACTTTTTATCTGGTAGAACTCTTGTATCTGGTAGATTGCTTCACTCTATTTTATTTACTTCTTTTTCTGGGAATTTCTCCTTTTCTTGTATTTGGGGTATGTTTCTTTGTCTCCTCCTTTTGGCTGCCTCTCTGTATTTGTTTCTATGTGTTAGGTAGAGCTGCTATATCTCTCTCTGTCTTGATGGGGGTGACCTTATGTAGTAGGTGCCCTGTGGAGCTCAGTGGCACAGTCTCCCTGATCACCTGAGTTGGGTGCTCTAGCATTATCCCTTGTGGGGGTTATGTGAGCCATGATATTGAGTCTTGATGGCTGTTAGCCCCTTTATGGGTGGGGTCGACCCTCAGGCTGACTGACTGTGAGGCTTGACATCAACCGCAGTGTCTGAGCTGCTGTGTGGGAGTTGACCCCACAGAGCAGAATTTGGTCCAGCAGGGTCTGATACCTGCTGAGACCTCCCTTTGGTGTACTGCTTGTGGAGCTATTCAGGTTGTGCTTCGATGTTGTCGAAGGCAAGCCACTGGTTGTGTTCATTCCAGAACCTCTTGGGAGAGACTCTGGTGCAACTTAACTTCAGAAACTGCCTGTGACTAGCCCCAGCTACCTGTTAACTACAGCATGATCCACAGTTGCTAGCTGCCTCTGTGGGTGAGCATGGGAGAGAAAACCTTAATTTTAAAGATGAGTTTTTAAGTAAGTAATTTATGTAGTGCATTATGGTTTTCAAAGCATTTTTACATACTTTGCATCTGATCTTCACAGCCACCCTGTGAAGAAATTCAGGCACGTGGACATTGAGCCTTAAAGAATGATAGACTTATCCAAGGGCATGGAAATTTTGGCTTTCAGTTCAGTGGCCTTGTAGGCTCTTCCTCATCTTAGTAAATCATGAAGAATTAAAGAGCTATTTAACACTTTAAATATATGAAATTTAGTTATGCTTCCTGGGCTTCGCTTTGTTAAATGCCTGACTGAGTTGCCCCTCATTATTTCCCTTACAGCTGCATGATGGTGACTACTCCTAGTCCCTTATTCCCAGCCCTTACCCATCATTCCCTCCTTTGCACCCCTGGAACAAGTTCTGGGGCTTTCTTAAGTCAAGAACTTTATAAGGACCCTTGTTAGACATGTGCTGATAGAACCTTGAATCTAAAAATAATCAACCCACCCCTTTTTACACATTTAGAAAATAACTCTCTGAGACACTAGGTAAATCTTGCTTATCTGAGCTTTACATATTTTAGATAATGAACAAAATTATGTGATTTTTATGGGTATGTATGTATTTTGCTTTTCCTTTTCTTATAGAGTAAAAGTATCCTCACCGCTCAGTTAGATAAAACATACATATTAATCTTCTCTTCTTCAGTCTTGTTTATTTTTAAAGGTATAATGTTTAACATTAGAGTTGGTACTATCAAATCTTAATTAGAAGTAAAACTTTGTTACTTATCTATACATTTTATTTTTCCTCTGCCTGTTAGCATTTTGAGTATTATAGGGATCATCCATTTCTTCTTTTTTATTTAACTTATATAAATTTATTTAACTAATATAACTTATATAAAAATATTTTTTTATTTTATTACATAATAGTTTAAAATTACACACGTATATACGTATATGAGGTCTGTCTGGAGAAAGTCCGAGCACTGTTAATATAATGAGAATGGTTTGTGTGACATCCATGTAACCTCGCAACCAAGGAGAGTGGACTGGAATGTGCATGTGTGAACAATGACGATTTCACTGTATTAGTCAATGGGGTCAGGAGACACCATTGAGTGAGCATGTATACTGTGTGGCCATCACATTAAAAATGACTAAGCAAGAAGAGCAGCGAATCTGCATCAAATTTTGTGTTAAACTTGAACATTCCTCTGAGGAAACAATTCAGGTGATTTAAGAGGCTGCAGCAATGGGCACCTGGTGATTGGCAGCTTTTATCACCACAACTTGCCCACTCATACATCACTTCTCATGCAAAGTGTTTTGGCAAAACATCAAATCACCCAGTTGGCTCAGCCCCTCTACAGTCCAGACCTGGTGCCGTGTGACTTCTGGCTTTTCCCAAAACTAAAATCACCTTTGAAAGGGAAGAGATTTCAGACCATTGATGAGATTCAGGGAAATACGACAGGGCAGCTGATGGTGATCAGGAGCACTGTGTGAGATCCCAAGGTGCCTACTTTGAAGGGGACTAAGGCATCATTGTCCTATGTACAATGCTTCTTGTATCTTGTATCTTCTTCAACAAATGTCTGTATTTTTCATAGTGTATGGCTGGACACTCTCTGGACATACCTCTATATGTGTGTGTCTGTATGTGTATACATCTACCTATTTACCTATCTATCCGCACACACGTGGTACATACCAGCACAGAGGCAGTGGTGCATTAAACAAGGAGGTGACTCCTGAAGGCCCAGGGAGGGGAGAGGAGGTGTGCACCCTCCTTCTGCATCTCCAGAGCTGATTGCATTCCTTTCTCATTTGACTCCATATCTCTCCATGCCCTCTCTTGGGAAGGGGATAAGAGTCCAAAAGTGAGCCCCAAAGAGTTTAGGAGACTGAACAGAGAGCTGAGTCTTCTGGGCCTAAATCTGAAATCTGAAGGGAAAAAATAACTGAGTAGCATCGTCTTCACTCACCTGTCTCTCTGGAGCTCAGAAAGTAAGCAAGTCGTATCTGTAGTCATTCTTCAACTAGTGACAGTATATTTTGTAAGGATACTTTAAAGTTGCCTAAATTTGTAAACTGTTTTTCTGTAGCCTCACATAAATGGTACAAGATTCCGACGGGCATGCATTTTACATGTTTTGGTCTGTATATTTTTATTCCTATTGTTCCCTCAGTCTGAAAAGCTGTCCCCACACTTGCACCTATTTATTTGAACTGAAATAGAAGTCTACTTATTCTTTAATATATGGAAAAATGTGGCCTCCAGGAAGTTTTTCTGGATAACTTCAGTTGGACCAAATTTTATCCTCCCTCTTAACTCCTATTATACTTTGTACTAGTTTTAGGGTCCCTATCACAGACTGTCTTGGGTTGTAGTTATTTATGTATGTGCCTTTTTTCTTAGTGAGATTTTTTAAAGCATTGATTAATTTACATTTTATAGAAGTAATTCACAGTCTTTGTAGAAAAATTAGGAAAAAAATAACAAGAAAAATCACCAATAATCAGTTTCTGGACTCCACTAAATAAACATTATTATTAATGTTATTAATCTCCCTACTTTATTTTTAAAATATATTTTATTGAATATGCTATTACAGTTGTCCTAATTATTCCCCATTTGCTGCTCTCCACCTGGTGATGCCCATTCCCTCTGGCAATCCCCAAACCATTTTTCATGTCCATGGGTCATGCATAAAAGTTCTTTATCTACTCCATTGCCTATACTGTTCTTAACATCCCCCTGTCTATTCTATACCTACCAATTTGTATTTCTTAATCCCTGCACATTTTCCTTCATTCTCCCCCTTCCTTTCCCAACTGATAATCCTCCCAATGATCTCCATGTCTATGATTCTGTTTCTGTTCTGCTTGATTACTTAGTTTGTTCTTTAGATTTAATTGTTGATAGTTGTGAATTTTTTTTTGTCATTTTAATGTTCATAGTTTTGATCCTCTTCTTTTTCCTAAATAAGTCCCTTTAATGTTTCATATAATTATGGCTCAGTGGTAATGAACTCCTTTAGCTTTACCTTGTCTGGGAAGCACTTTATCTGTCCTTCAATTCTAAATGATAGATTTGCTGGGTACAGTAATCTAGGTTATAGATCCTTGCTTTTCATCACTTTGAATACTTCTTGCCAGCCCTTTTTAGCCTGTAAAGTTTCTTTTGAGAAATCAGCTGGTAGTTTTATGGGAACTCCCCTGTAGGTAACTGACTGCTTTAAAAATTCTCTCATTATCTTTAATCTTTGGTATTTTAATTATAATGTGTTTTGGTGTTGTTCTCTTTGTGTCCATCTTGTTTGGAACTCTCTGTGCTTCCTGGACTTGTATGTCTATTTCCTTCACCAAACGAGTGAAGTATTCTCTCATTTTTTCAAATAAGTTTTTAGTTTCTTTCTCTTTCTCTTCTCCTTCTGGAACCCCTATGATGGGAATGTAGGACATCTTGAAGTTGTCCCAGAGGCTGCTTACACTATCTTAATTTTTTTGGATTCTTTTTCTTCTTGTTGTCTGATTGTTTTTTTTTTGCTTCCTGACATTCCAAATCATTGATTGGTTTCCTGGCTTCATCCATTCTACTGTTGTTTCCCTGTAAATTGTTCTTTATTTCAATTAGTGTATCCTTGATTTTTGACTGGATCTTATTTATGCTGCTGAGGTCCTCACTAAGTTCCTTGAGCATCCTTATAACCAGTGTTCTGCATCTGATAGATTGCTTATCTGATAGATTGCTTATCTCCATTTAGTTTAGTCCTTTCTCTGAAGTTTTGATCTGTTCTTTCATTTGGGCGATGTTTCTTTGTCTCCTCATTTTGGCAGCTTCCCTCTGTTTGTTTCTATGTATTAAGTAGAGCTGTTTAACTCCCTGTCTTGGTATCATGGCCTATGTTGTAGGTGTCCTGTAAGGTCCAGTGGCACTGCCTCCCCTATCACTCAAGCTGGGTCTCGAGTTGCACCCTTTGAGTACACCCTCCTCTTGTAGTTGAGCCTTGATTGCTGTTGGCAGGAAAATGGAGGGATTTACCAAGGCCAGTCAGCTTCAAAGATTGGTTGTGTCCAATCTCTAGCCTTCATGGAGGATCACCTGTGCAGGGGCAGCGTGGTGGTGCTCTGACATGGTCTGTTGTTTCCCGTTAGGTGTGCAGGCCCTGGCATTCCCCTGGTGGTGCAGGCCCATATGTGTTCTTCTCAGGGCCACCCTGCCTAGGCTATTAAATCAATCTGAGATGGCCGCTCCTTGTGCTGGGCTGTAAATTCTCTGGTGAAGTCAAACTGTGAATGTAGGTTGGCTGCTGCTAGTGCCATGACTGAGGCCACTTAGCAAGAAGTATGGGGGCTAGAGGTGTCCTGAGGTGGGCTGTTCCTTATTTGAGAGCATTTAGTAAGTTGTGAAGCATGAGCCAAGACCAGCCATTCATATGGGAAAGTCACTGTTAACAGCTTGGTTGGGCCCATAAGTTGGGTGGCACAGAGCCTCGGGGGTCTTCAGGGTAGGGCAAACAGTGTTAACCAGATTGATGGAGTCTCAAATATGGCATCTGCCTGCCAGGTCTGTGTACCTCTGTTGGGGGCGGGGGGATTCAAAAAGGGGACAGTGGGCTCTGCCTGCTTTTCTATTTGAAAGAAAGCTGTCCCCTAGCTCTTGCCTTGATGCTAGACATTTCAGTTCGTCCTTATATGCCATTGGTGCCTTTCAAGCTGCTACCCCAGTGCTGGAGCTCAGAGGGAGTGAGTCTGAGGTAGTCTGTGTATAGGCTCTTTAAGAGGAACTGCGTGGGACTCCACTTCTTCCACCAACTCAATCCCCACTGGTATTTTTTTAGCCAGCAGTTATGGGGACTTATTTTCCTGGCCCTGGAACGCTGGGCTGGGGGACCTGGTGTGGTACTGGGACTCCTCGCTCCCGAGATATCTCTCCTGCCTTTTTATCCACCACACTTGGATGTCGGACGACCCGTTCCACATCTCTGCCTCTCTTACCCGTCTGGATGGATGCAGTTTCTTCAATTCTGTAGTTGTCAGGCTTCCGTTCAATTCAATTTCTGATGGTTCCGAGTGATAGTTGTCCTATAATTTCATAATTTTGATGTGATTGTATGAGGAGGAGAGCTGTGTTTACCTGTGATGCCATCTTGACCGAAATTAACACTATTAAACATTATTAGTAGTAGTATTTCCCTAGCCCTTCCCCTCCTCCTCCTCTTTCTTCCTCCTTCACATAGCACTTCTAAATGCTTTAACATGTTGACTTAGTGGTTCTCAGACGTGAGTGTGCATCTGGGTTGCCCAGAGGCTCGTTAAAACACAGTTTCCGGGCCCTGCACGGAGTGTTTCTGATTCAGAAGATCAACGTTGGAACCTGATAATTTATATTTCTAGTAAGTTCTTAGGCTGCTGGTCCACCGATCTTAGCTGAAGAATCACTGAATTAACTCATTCACTCCTCACTTTAACCCTATGAAGTAAGTACCATTGTTATTGGCACTTACATGTGGGAAAAGTGAGGCCCCGAGCAGCCAAATAAGTATCCCAGGGCGGCACAGCCAGCAAATGGCAGAGCCAGGATTCGGCCTTCGGCACGCTGGATTCTTGCCTAGAACCATGCCACTGGACATACAAGGTGTTAACAGAGCACAGAGCCACTCTGGAGACCAGAAAGTTTCACAGTGGAGGTAACTGAGAAGCAAGTCTTAAAGGAAGGGTGGGGAGTCCCTGAAGGAAGGTTGTGGTTGGGTGTTCAAGGGTGTGAGGACAGCACATGTAACAGCCTGGAGGAAAAGAAAGGTCACAGCTGTTATTGGAAACTATGCTATTTGGCCTTGCCTTATATTTCTTGTTTTCCTGGTTGTCCTTTGAGGGCAAAGGTCATTGTTTTGAAATTTTACACCAAGTATCGGGCTGAAGTTAACACTCAGTAAATGCTTACCACTGTGACTTTCTCTAAGATAAGATAAAATGAACATGACTTCATAATGAGGAACTAAAATGTCAACACTTTTCTGGTTAGCAATGATAAAAAAGAAATTAGGCCATACACTTTGTGAAAGTTTGGGCGGCTTTAATTTCATTATAGGGTGATGAGTAATAAAAAAGGCTTTATTTTCCTCTTTGGAAGATTAAACTATTTAGCTTCATGAAGCTCTTTTGTTTGATTTAATTGCTTTTGAAAATTATATCTGCAGGTTTTCAGGTGAAAAAAAATAAAGGCTGTGGAATAAGAATTGTAACCTCCTTCTTTTTCTTGGTTCTGGTGATGAAATCATTGACTGTTTATTCTGGCTTTTCTCTCATCATTTAATCCTGCATCTCATTTTAAATGAATTTATTCTGCTTTAGAATAATAGAATAATACGAAAAACATTTCAGATAGAAATAGGTTAGCTTATAGGAAGACAGCTCTTTTAAAAATTGTGATTGCTGTGGAAAGAAAATATGTGAAAAAGTTTTAAAATTAGCAATAAGCACTAGGAAGTCCTCCAAGTTATTTTCAGATGGCCTCCATAAAAAGGACTGCCACCTGTTGTGTGTGTGTGTGTGTGTGTGTGTGTGCACGTGCGCACTTTTGGAGGGTTAACAAATTTTCCCATTTCTCTCTGGTATACATAAGCTGGGGCGTGTGTTTAAGGACAGGACTGGTTTTATACCTTTGCCTCATCCATTCAGCTTTACAGATTAGGGTACTGATGCTTTGGAAGCACTACATCAGTTCCTTTTACCTGTATATCCATTTACAGTTTTCACAGCACTTTTTGTGTGTATTCTCCATTGATCACGCACTTATATTATTGTTTACCTATAATTTTATTATTTTCTTATATTCACAGGCCAGCTGCAAATGCATGCATATTGTGAAAACCCAGACATAGTGTTATGTGGAAATAAGAGCGACCTGGAAGACCAGAGAGTAGTGAAAGAGGAGGAAGCCACAGGACTAGCAGAGCAATATGGGTGAGTAGTTTTGTGGAGAAATCTAGAGAAAGCATTTCCGGTGTAAACGTTAGTACATGAATAGATAACAAAAAAGATAAAAGCAAAAAATAAAACCAAAACACTCAGATAGAGGCCATGAGAGGCGTCAAATATCTACTTTGTGTATTAATATTATGTAATAGTGGGACCCGTAGATAAAGCACTGGGAGCAGGCTTTCGTTCTGCGCTTCAGCCCCAGTTTCTCAACCTCCTGGTATTTGAAGAAAGACAGCTCTGCGGGCAAATGTCCTAATTTTGTAAGGCCTCTTTTATAAGATGTAAATAGGAGACCCCTGGGATAAGGAAATCTTCTATGTTCAACAAGGAAATTTCACAGCCCGTGACTGTGCCGCTGGAGAGAGCTCCAGCATACAAGAACACCTTATTGGCTTTGAAATTTCTATGTTGGGAGAGGAGTGTGAAGATCCCCTTCAGTTTAGACTGTGTTTTTATGGTGGAGAATCAACTAAACACTGTCTTTGTCCTTGAACAAAGAGGCTCATAGTCACAGCAGCATTAATTGGACATGAAAGGAGGAGTCCCCCATTTTTTATGAAAGTGTCCAGGGCACCTCTACAAAGGAATTTAGGAATTTGTACTTTACTTTCTACCTGTGCTACAATGAGAACTCAAATGTGTATGTATTAATGACCCTTAATGTAAGCGGGAGATGTAATGTAATTAATGTAATGTAATTCTGTCTAACCCCCAGCGAGTGGGGTTGGAGTGGCGTGGGATGTATGGACTGTTCCCTGGCTAGCGGCCCTGGCTGTTAGACAGAATCCAAGGGGGCCAGTGGAGGCCCCTTCCCTTTTCATTGTATGACCTCTGCTCTGCTCTTTCTTGGGCTGTTGGAGGTTCAGAAAGCAGAGTTGCTGAAAGCTTTTGGACACAGAGGGATGTTATGAGTACTTTTTTCAGATCAATCTGGGGGTTGTGGTTGGAATGAGATGGAAGGAGGAAAGACTGGAAATGGAGGTTGCAGTGATCTGGGAAGTGGGCAGGGGCTGGATTTGTGGAAAAGGAAAAGGACTAAATCAGAGGAAACATGTAGGGTGGGGCAGAGCAGGATTTTAAATCTTTCTCAAGTCCCGCTCATGGACACGGGGCTCATTCCCATCAAGTGTGCCGGCTTACTCTGGTAAGGAATGGCAACAAGACGTGGAGGCTTTCACTCGAGGGTAGGTGGTGTTGAATCATGTTAGAAGCACCTGGAGAGCTTTTAAAAAATACTCGCGCGCGGGCCTCACTTCTGAGCTTCTGACATAATTGGTCTGGCGTGATTTATCAGGCATGGTTCAGTTGAATATATACTTGCATATAAGGTGATGTGATTTTATTCGGTTGTGGGAGCTGGGTAGGCCGTCTCTGTAAGGTGCTGAGTCTGATGCTGGAGCTTGAAGTCCACAGGACAGGCAGTCAGCAAGGGAAGACAGATTTAACGAGGAAGAGAGCAAGGAGCAGCCAGGACCCGTGCTGACACTGGCAGACCGAGCCCTGGGTCGGCCACTGCTGCCTCTGGCCGGGATGCTGTGGGTGTCCTGCAGCAGCCAGGACTCCCCTTACAGAGCCAAACGAACAGACCTGGCCCAGGAGTCGGAGAAGCTGGAGGAGGACCTAGAGAAGGTGGAGTGGGTGCAGGTGTGGCTGCTGGCTTACGCCAAAGAGATGAACCAGTGGGTAAGTGATAGTGTATGAGAGCTACAGAATGGCTTCTGCTTCGTTTCCATCCCCCAGATCTCTCTGCGGTTCACGCTAACTGGAAAGGAATTCTGGGAAGTATTGTTCATCCTAGCCAAGTTGACATATTTCAAAGCCACCATAAATGGGGCCCTGGACATTGGTATCTCTTCGACGCTCTTCACATGATTTTCCTGCACAGTGGTTGAGAACCTCTGCTTGAGGTGACGAAGCCCTGCAGGCGACTCAGATAAGCCCCCTCCCCCCTTGAGAGGTGCTCCTGTAATGTAGTGGCAGGGATCAAATACCATGGAGAATACCGAAGTGTGGAAGCTGGGAGCTGTGTCGCAAGGGGTTAAGGAGGAAGTAAGTGATGAAGCAATGGAAACCACGAACCTGGACCATGCTTTTGAGAAGTGTTAGTAAAGGTCAAAAAACAAAAAATAGAGCAGCCAGTGAGCTAGCTGGATCAAACAAGCATGTCCCCAAGTACTGGGGCGCAGTCAGGATTGACTTCTTTCTCCTCTGGGCTTCTTCGGCCTTTTGCTTGTTGCCTTGGTCCTCAGGTTTTCACCTTCTGCCTGGTAGCAAAAAGCCTGCAGCTGTCTTCCGACTCTGTGGGGAACCTGTGGATACAGGATAGTTCCATCTGTGTTCAGATCACAGGTCTGGAGAGAACTTTGAAGAGAGGGGCTCAATCTGAAATGTCTGGATTGAATTAAAATAAGGAGAGATAGGATTAGCAGATAATGTAATTGAAACTATTGGAGAAGAATGGAAAGGGATGGAAACAATTCTCAAGATTAAGGAAATATATAGTTCTGTAGGCTGTTTGGCAGTCTCAGAGGAAAATATGGTGTAGCAATTTGGTTCACTGCTTATAACAAATTTGACATGGAAATTTAATGGTTATTTTTACAGAAAATTTTTTTCATTCTTAATAATCATATTATCATTGGTTGCACCTGCACTAAAGGGCTATGTTGGCCACTCGATTTATGTGCTGTCAAAAAACAGCATGGTTTATGGCATATCTTCATGTCATTTTTGTGTTACCTGATAAATTTGCATTTTTGTTATTATTTTGCTACCTTTTATCCTCAATTCGTAAAAATGGATCATTGGTTCACAAGTGATTTTCTGAAACATACGTACATTCAGAGAATGACAGACTGTGTCTCAGAAGAACTTTGCAAACCTAATAAAGAACATTTTACAGTGCAAATATGGAAGATAAATCGACATGTGCTGGGACAAGTAACTCAGCGAATGAGAACTTCATTTAGCAGCCCAAAATGGAAAGGACAAATTAGATACATGATGATGAATGTGAGAAAATTTATTTTTAGTAGACTAAGAACCCATTTACCTCTCATTCCCTGTAAAATCTTTTTTGCTATAAGACTTGGTTAAATTGTAGCATGATGTTCTTATGTCACTTCCTAACACAACGAAGTGATTTATTGGTAAACCGATCAAGTTTTTCTAGAATAAGTACAAAATAATACTTTCCAGTGTGTTATATTGAATAACATTGTCAGAGAAGTCAGAGAAGAGAACAAAACAGAGGTTTTGTTCAAGTTTGTAGTCCTGCCAGTCAAAACGATTACAATTCACACTGTTACCCAAACACTTAGAAAAGCTACAAAGTCAGTGACAAATGTATTAGAAGAGAGCAGAACACATTATTGCCAACGGTCCTTTCGTGGGGGGTGCTGTTGGACCTCAGGCTTTCTTGGGCTTCAGAGTAGCTGACTGCTGGGCCCCACAGTTTCTGATCCAGCAGGTCTGGGTCAAAGCCTCCAAATTCACATTTCTAATTGATTTCCGGATGTTACTGCTGGTGGTTGAAGACAGCACTTTGAGACCCATGGGTGTCAGTGCCAAGTTATTGTCAGGTGTGTGTGGTGGCAGATAGTTTAACCTGACAGAATAGCTGGACAGAATCACTTAGGCACAGAATTTGAAGCAGTTGTTTACTTGTGCCGTGCATGGGTGAGGATAACATGCTTGATTATTTTTCATTGGAAAACCATGCTCAAGAGAGAAAGGATTTCTTTTCCCCCCTTATACAAGTAATTGCATCAGCTGTAATATTGACTGGGAAGGGATGCTGGGATTGGTTAACAGAGGGAGTACCAGACACAGTGGGCAGGCAAGGACTTTGTGAGTAAAAATTGTTGCACCTAAATTCCCTCCCACACTGTGCTTTACTTAAGGAGGATAGTTGGTGGTCATGTTAAGCCTTTTGCTTTTGATTCAGAGTTGCAGGAAATAGAGAAAATTGTGAATGGGATGAAAGCATGATGACTGAATGTTCATATTTCATGTACTGTGCAAAGAAATTAGCAAATTTTTATAAAATTGAGATATAATTGACATATAATTGAATTTAGGTGTACAATGCAATGATTTGATATGTGTATATACTACAAAATGATTACCAAAATAAGTTTAGTTAACATCCATCACCACATACAGTTACAATTTTTTTTTCTTGTGATGAGAACTTTTAAGGTTTATTCTTTAAGGGATAACATATTTAAAACAACTTATTTTTCCATGGAAGGCTATTGGCTTTTGATGAGGAAAGTACTCAAGAGTTTCTGGAACAAAGGATGAGTTTAAAAACACTTACTTACAGCATTAATAATATGAGCACAGACCATTTCTGGAATTTCAAGTGGCTTAGCTCAGCAGAATGCTCAGTGTCTGTGTAGTTTGAGCCAGATGAAATGGGGTAGGAATGGCTTGATCTCTAGCAGTTCGCTTTACAAACTGAGTGACATCTGAGACCCACACAAGTCAGTACAGGATCTAGATTTCATTTGGCACAACCACCGAGGGTGAAACAGTCCATACGCTAGCCCTTTACTGGAGCAACATCCAGCCAGTGCGCTGTGGCACACCGGTGCACCACAAGAATTTTTAAAACGTGCAATACCTGACTCCTTGGTCTGGGGCACTGACCTCTTTTCCCTTAGACTGTCAAATTAAAAAAATGACCACAGCCAACACAATAATACCCTTTTGGTCTTCTGTCTTGAACCATAAATATATAGGTCATATAATCGAGTTGCGTCTTATTGGTCACGTCATATGATAAGTTTGCATCTGATTGGTTAATTCTTGGCACCAGAAATCCTTATATACAAGTGTAGGCACGTGATGTTTTAAAAAGTTACTTTGGAGCAAAAAGGGTAGGTAATTACTATTATTATTTTTGTAAATAAAATTATACCTATTTTTTGTCGGATCAGCAAAAAATACCTTTTGTGTGCGGCAGAGTTGTAGTAATTAGTTTATGTGCACCATGAGATGAAAAAGGTTAAAAACTGTTGCTTTACTGTAGTATCGTGTTCATTAAGCATCCAACAGACTATGAAAAGTAGTGAGACTCATTTCCTACTTTAGTGAAAAATTTCTCCATAATTCCTGATCCACATGTGAGCCAAATATCTAGAACCATTTGGGAGAATTCTTAAATAAAATTGCTTTTATTCCTAACTAATTCTAACTGGGACTTTGGATCTTCTAGCTTTTTAGGAATATATAATAGAAAAGCAACAGGCTGGGTATGCATCCTGATCTATGGCACGGGCTGGGTTTATAGCTATCTTAGTGAAAAACTGCAAATGATAATCACTGATTTGAAGCTGTTTGTCATTTGGTTCATTTTATTTTATTTTTAAATGTGCCATTCATCTATTTTTAAAAGTACACTAGGTTGGTGTTCTGCACATGTTCCAAATGGCCATTACGTGGTCATTTAGATTGATATCACTATTAGTGGCACAGGACTTTTTTCAAAGGTTTGCAGAGACTGCTCCCTGGTAATGCTTCATTAGCACCACCACGTGGAGGGAAGGAACAATACCACTGTGTCTATGGTTAAAAAAAATTGTAATTGACCCTCTTGAATTTAAACTAAGACTACTAAACTTTTGCCTAGTATATTTTAGGAAAAGCAGAATGTTATTTTTAGAGGAAAGCTCATTAGATGAACTTTTATTGAACACTTGCTGGATGCTAGGCTGAGCTAAGCCCTTTACATGTATTACCTCATTTCCTCCTTAACACGACCCTGTGAACCTTGGTTACCGCTCTTCACATAGGAACAGAGAAGTGTTCGGATAAAGTCCCCTAAATGCCTTCTAAAAGTGAACATCAAGAAGATATGAACATAAAAATATTACTAACTCCATCCACTAGACTTTCTATGCCCTTAAGACAAGCTGAGCAGTCTAATTTTCAAATGTGAGCACAAGGCACATTTCTGTCTCTGGAACATCATTTTATTACAGAAGGAAAGTCTTCCTTCAGGATCTGCTCTGTGGATCTCATCGTGTTCGCCTTTTGTCTGTCAGGGCAAAAAGCTGAGAGTGGAGAGCACTGAGCTGGAGCTTTTTATTCCTGTAGAAACAAACCCTGCATCGCCCTAATCGCTCAGAAGACCCTGATTGTAATTAAGGTTGTTAACTGGACTCCTGGTCACATGGTCTGGAGGTTCACAATGGCAGGAAAATACACTTTTAATTGAAGGATATAAGTTTGTTACCTGAATTTGGAGTTTATACATGTAAACTACATCTTGTTAATATTGTGCATCTTTTAATATGACGGACTTAAAATATACATCTTTAACTCGTATACCCTGAAGTACCACCAATGAAATATTTCCTCAAATTAATAAACATTAGACAATAGCACATAGCACTGCTAGAGTCATTTTTACTTGAGTATTAATCAGTAAAGTAAGATCCATTTTCTGTCAAGATTTAGTGATGGTCACTTGGGGGAATGAGGGACTTGATGAGGAGTGAAGGGAGGCAAGTATTTTGGAACATGAAACACTGTGGCTGGGATACACAGGGCCGCGCGAGCTGTCCCTGCTGCAGGGAGGCATGGTCCCAGGCATCAACTGTACTGTAGATCGGCTACATTGTGTATTAAATCAACATTAGTGGGCTAGTCTGGGAATTTAATGTTTGTAATGTTGCCAAAGTCTCTTAGAGCTATGACTTCCCATGATTCAGTGATACTGTTTCTATGTGTTCTGAGTTTTAAACAACAAAATTACAAGCAGACTTTTGTATGTAACCCATTTCTGCATTGGAAGTAAGAAATACTTATCAATGACACATTTGTCAAAAAATGACACATTTCTGCCCTGGCTGGTGTGGCTCGATGGATTGAGTGCTGGCCTGTGAACCAAAAGGTTACTGGTTCAATTCCCAGTCAGGGCACATGACTGGATTACGGACCAGATCCCCAGTTGGGGGTGTGCAAGGGGCAACCGCACACTGATGTTCCTCTCCCTCTATTTTTCCCTCCCTTCCCCTCCCTCTAAAAATAAATAAATAAAATCTTATAAAAAGAAACATTTCCTATATGTCAGATTTCAGTCTAAGTGCTTTAAGTGTTAATTCACTTAATCCCTAAAAGAAGATCCTGATACTATCTATTTTCCAGATGAAACAGCTGAGGCCCAGAGAGTAATAGCTTTCCAGTCTTACATGATAGAGAACAAGAACTAGGTTTGCTTCCAGGGAGCCTGGCTCTAGAGGTTTTGCTCTTGACCATTGTCCAAATTGTCCGTAATTCCCATGCATAGGTTTCCTAGTTTTTAAAAGTACTTTCAACAATATTTTCTCATTTATGCCTTAAAAATGACTGGGAGGTCATTTTCAGGAGCCAAAAGGGGAGAAACTATAGAAAGTAAAAAGAGCTTAATGGAGGTTCAGTTGAGGAATTCAGTGAGCTTGAGGGCTCTAGAGTTGGAAAGATATTTCT
This sequence comes from Mormoops blainvillei, assembly GCA_004026545.1. Taxonomy (NCBI): domain Eukaryota; kingdom Metazoa; phylum Chordata; class Mammalia; order Chiroptera; family Mormoopidae; genus Mormoops; species Mormoops blainvillei. The sequence continues at coordinate 72,206 of PVJD01004706.1, forward strand.
AATTGAATTTGTGGAAAATTTAAAAATTAGATGCACTTTATTATGATTAGTATTTACAAGAAAGTTTACTACTTGACTCCTTTTTTTTTTTTTTGTATTTTCAATTTCAGCCCATTATTCTTGGAGGAAGGGATTCATTTTCCAGTTGCTTTCCCATGAAACAGTTTATTTCTAAATGGTAGTAGAGTGATCAAGCTTTCCCCTTAAGTCTAAGAAGTGTTCTGCAGACATTAAATGATTCTTTGTGGGTATATCTGAGAAAGAGCATAATGAAGAAAATTTAAGTATGTAAGCCTTGAGAATTCTCAATCCAAAATTCAGTTTCTATAACAATGGCAACATTGCAAACTGTCCCTGGGACTTAGCTTAGTAACATCATAAGTGCCCGATAAATAATTATCTATTGAGTCCCCATAAAGGGTGCTCAATAACCCTCAAGGGTCTTCTTAACCCTTGCTAATCAAATATGGGATGAGACCAGGAAGGGCGGGTAGAAAAGATGCATTATCTTCATTTTGTGGATAAGGCAACTGATAAAGAGGTAGGAAAAAAGATTGACAGTAACCAAAGTGGTCGACAGGCAGGAGATTGAAAAATTACGAAGACCATGTAATTTGCCCAGCAGACCCTTCCCTGATTAAGATATTTTAGAGTCAGCATATGAAGGACTATCAATACAGGCATGGTAGAATCATGGGAGCAACCATCTCTTGCAAAACACAAATGTGTAGATAAATGCTGAAATGAAGTCATAGTTCCTTAACCAGTTTTTAGAAGTCACACTAAAACAAGATAGAATTGCAGAGGTCAGGTTGCAAGTCCTGTAGGAAGTGTGCAGATAGGACAGAATTGCAATGGAGAAATAGCCTTCCATCCCTACACATGGACACCCTAACCTGCTTCTTAGTGACATAAAAAGGAGAACAGCTCTGAAAACATCTGTAAAAGCACAAAGACAGTTTAAAATATCTGTACAGACTCTCATGTGGAAGCTTCTTCTAGCCAGGAAATACTACAAGAGTACTCGAAATTGTAATCAGAGTCATTGGTGCAGTGTTACTATGCTAGGAGAACACAGGAAAACAAAGACGTTCTTTAAGAAAAGTAATAGTGGGGGATTTTTAAATCCCTATAAAGGTAAGAAATACTTTACTGAATTCAATTGCAGGACTCTCGGAAGTGTTAAAAATATTTCTTTTCGAGTTTTTACATTTGAGAGCCTTATGGTCAGATTCCTTATTAAGTGGTAGAAAGGAAATCAACAGTCTGAGGAAATACAATTTTATTACCATTTTCATGGCTTTATTTAAAAAAAGCAGGAAGAACTTGGCAGTTGATTAATGCTGTTGTAAAGACTAATTCAGTGTATTAATTAATCCTGTTGTAAAAACTAGTTCAAATATATAAAGCGTGGCCACCATGAGATTATGTGAGAAACAGCCTTGTGGTTTTGAAATAAAGCTTTGTAAGTTATTTAAAAAGATCACGCATATACCACAGGTCTTTGGGGAACAAAACAAACATACTTAAGGTTGATATCCTGGAGGAACTCTGAGATGCAGAATTCAGAATGTCTTCAAGTGGATGGCCAGGGACACCACGTGGAGTTGACAAGCAGCAAAGCATTTGGCAGCCAGAGCCAGTGACCACAGATTTCCCTCTAATGCCAGCTTTTTTTTTTTTTTTTTTTTTTAATTTCCCCATGTGCAACGAGTACAGGTGATTTATCTGTTTTGGGAATCCCCATATAATGTGTGTAAGTTTGGAATCAGTAGAGCCCATGGCTGAGTTGGTTGCACTGGAATCGAACGTCTGTGGATTCCATGACTAGCTCTGTTCCTTTCTAGCATTATGAAACTGGGCAAGTTACTTCATCTTCCTGAGCCACAGTTTAATCATCTGCAAAATGGGAATAAAAAACTTTAAGAAGTTTTACCCCTCTGTTAGGAATGCAGTGTCAATTATTTTATTTTATTGTCTTTTACATTTTTTAATGTACTGTGTAGTAGTAACATGCTTTTGTTGCCTTGTATGCATGTATTTTTACTCTATTTTATAAGCAGAATTATCCAGGGCAGAGCTCACTGTTCTTTCCCTCTGCAAGTCGTTATCTGAGTCGTCTCTGTCTTCCAGAATCCCCTACTTTGAAACTAGTGCTGCCACTGGGACAAACATAAGCCAAGCAATCGAGACGCTCCTGGACCTCATAATGAAGCGAATGGAACGGTGTGTGGACAAATCCTGGATTCCTGAAGGAGTGGTGCGGTCTAACGGTCACACCTCTCCAGATCAGTTAAGTGAAGGAAAGCAGAAGGGGGCATGTGGCTGTTGAAAAGTCAAGTGAGCTATGCAATAATTTAAGTGGCCCATGACTGTAATCTTCTCTATGGCCGATACATGGCACAGAGAGAGGTTAATGGGCGTTGTGTACAAACTCCTTCTCACCATTCCAATTTAGACCAATCAATAAAGCATCCAGTTTTAAAATCAGTTTGCTGCAGCTTTGTAAATATTTCTTTAAGATTGAGCCTGAGAGTTAGAAGAAATATTGCACATAGCCAAAAGTGCCTTATAAAGCCTTAGCCTATCGCAGTAGATCATTCAAGGATTCAGGATTTTGTAGCCACAGAAGAGTACGTTCATGAAGAAGAATGACTGACGTTATCATCACCTGCCTTAACGTAGATTGTCCCAGTGCCTCGCATTGAAGATCTAAGATGCGATTATAAAACTACCAGTCTTTAATCCGAATTAAACTATCCTCCTTGTACTGCAGGTTACCTTCTAAAATGCAGGTTACCATCTAAACTCCTTGAATATTAAACAAAAATATATACACACATTGGTTCAGTGTCTTTGAATATTAATTCATGTAAGCATTCTCTTTAAAATGAATATTGGACAAATTACGGCCATATCTATAGACTTTGGATAAACTGGATCGATCAGTTATGTACTCACTGTGATTCTTTTTGGCGGGAGAGGGATTGGGGGTGAGGGCAGGGGTGGCTTACTGTAACACGAGCAACTGAGAAGTGGGGCTTCTGGCTCCTTGCTGGACTCCTATGGCTCTGAAGGCTAGATCGAAGGGTCAGGGAACTAGATTTTCATGGCTTTAGTTCACTGTGATCTGTGCATTTATACTTGACCTACATGCTGGCCACATCTGAACATAGCTGGTGCTCGTGCTGAAATTATTTGTAATAAGTGAATATTTAGCTTCCTTTACTTCACATTTATAATGTTGGTCTGGCGTCCTCACACTGCACTTTCAATTAGCATCTGATCTTCTGTCTCTACCATCAAGATCTGTATTATTGATATTTGCAACTTGTTTTATTTTTACATTGGTGGAATTGAAGGAGTTAGTTTTTAATTATGTGAATGTTTGTTTGCTATTTAGTGGAAGATAGATGTTTATATTTAAGAAGTTACATTTGTACTCAGTATAAGAAAAACTAAATGTTCTATAGCCTGTATTTTTCACTGAGATCATGGCACCTGTACTTACTGGGTCTTACCAAAGTCATGTATTCTTTTCTATTGCCAACATGTCTTTACCAAATTAAAGGTGGTTTTAAAATATGCTTCATGGCAGTTTATAAAGGTTAAAGGGGAAAACTCTTATTTATTAAAGTGGCTTAAATAGATTAAAATGCCCAAAATACTTAATAGCTATTTAGAAAGAAATATATTATAATTTAAATAAAGAATAAAAATAAATGTATTTTGTGGTGGCAAATGTTTGGCAGAAGTATAATCAGAAAAACACAACTATTATGGAAAGTAATTGCTTTCACAGGATTATTTTCAAATGACTTTTTATTGAGTACCTATCCTGTTATTTTGCCACCACCCTCCCACAACTCCCTTAAAAAACTTAGCTGTGGTTGCCAAGATGTTATATATTTCTGTCCTTAAAACAAGAGCTCCTTTTAAATCCTGAAGAAGTCATTGCATCCTTTGTGTTTGAATTGTATGTTCTAATGAGATTCAGACATTTCAAGGGCAGAGTCGTAATCACAAGCAATGCCTTCTAAAGTCGCCATAAATGTCAGTAGACTAATCCTGTGTTTACATCTGTATATCAAGGAACATCTAATATGGTCTATTTGTGTAGCTGAAAGAAGACAATTTTGTATGTTTCCATGTTTCAACAAGCAAATGAGCAATTAGCTACAGATCCCATTTGCCTTAAACATAATATACAATTACGTGTGTGTACGGAATACAGTGCATATACACAAACCATCTTTAATTATTGAAATAAATAACCTGTATTCTCTTTGGAACACCTTTGTTTAAATTTGTTATTGAAGTGCCATATTTTTGTGAGTCAATGTATTTTTCTATTTATAAGACTGTATAAAAGTGAAACGTATCTTTAATGAACATTGTGCCAATTGAACTTATAATAAAATAATGATCTAGTCTCTCAAGTTTGTATGTGAACATAACTTCCTTTCCCATCACACAGTTTCAAACCAGAACTCATAATGCTAAAGGAAACCAAATTCAGGGACACAAATCCATTAGGCCCTTGATGAGGGGCCAGCCAAGACAACATATTCCGGAAAAGTAACCCAGATATGTTATTATCAAACATTTGTGGAGCACCTACAGTGCAGGAAGTGTTGTACTAGTCAGTCTCAGATGAACTAAACAAGGATGGTTAAGGGCCTGAACAGAGATCGAGTCTGAGAAATGGATTCAAGAGACACTGGGAAGGGCATAGTAACTGACCGGATGAGGAGGAAGTGTGCAGGGAGAGGGACTCTGCCTTATTTCCTACCGGTGTCCCCCTCACCCGCTCCCCTGCAGGCACGCTGGCTTTGGAGCAGTGAGATGCGCTGCTGCCTCAGGAATATTTGCTCTTCTCTCTGTCTGGAAGGCTGGTCTGCCATACATCTGCATTGCTCGCAGTCCCATCTTTTAAAGCTATTCAGATGTCACCTTGTCCAAAAGGACTTGACTTCCCTGTTTATATAAAACTCCAGTTGCTCCCTGTCATGGCCCCAACCAGACTGTTACTTCCTGACCTGTTGTCCAGCTTTGCTTTCGTACATGTCACTCATCACCACTTGATATATTTATATGTTTGTCTCCATCTACTAAGATATAAGCTCCAAAATTGTTTGGCACTACCTGGAAATATACCTGGTACATATTACTCAAATGGTTATTGGTTGATTGAATAAAGTACATAAGAGTCAGCAAGGTCAATTGAAATAGTTTTCAAAATAGTTTTCAGGAGTCACTATTAATGCTCAAAGACAGAGGGGTAGACTTTGAAAACTAAAAATAGGTTCGAAACGTTTAGAAAGGCTCACATATTATAAATTCATATTGGCTGATTATGAGACACAGAGAAGTACATTCTGATCTTTTGAAGTTGATGTTAAGATAGTTAAACTTTATTTAAGAAATATTCAATAAGGAATGTTTTGTTTGGCATTGTATAAATGGAAAATCTCTATTTTGGTCAATATGATTGTATGATAGTGACTATATAACTGAAAATGTCCTCCCTATAAAACACTTAGATAATGTTGGATTAAATATAATGAACATATTATTGAAATGTGCTGTTGACATCTCAAGAAAATAAGGGAAACACCCTAAGACTACCCATGTCCCCCACAACTCAGACAACAACAGCAACTACAACGGCAGCAACAGAAGGAACTTAACAACAACCAGATACTGAGTGTGGTTTGGTTCTGGCAGTATTAGTAATCAGGGTGCTTTGTTTAATGGCTACATACCATTAGGAGAGAAAGCCTTGGATCTGTTAGAAGTAGTGTGCTGGAATGGGGAGTGCCCTGCTCCCAAACACACAAAGCCTGGGTCCAGTATGTCTTAGTCTCCCCTGAGAATTTATAACCCTATGTCTGTTTTTACACAGGTTTGATTTTACGCTACTCCCCGCCCCCCAACCCGGGAATGTCTAAGCTAAGAAATTGATTAAAGACTTTAACAACAGAGTGATTTGCGTTTGATGATACATCTGGATTACTTGGCAGAGGCAAACCAAAATCTTTTTCAGAGTGAACATCTCCACCCAGACCTTACGGGATTCTTATACAAAACACCCTACTCAGGATGGACTCACAGTTTAAAATGACAACTCATTCCTTCTCCATGAGTAAGGGCCAGTAAACCAAAAACAGCAGTATTTGGCCATAAAGAACTTCAAGTAATATACTTACCAAATGGATACGATAAAATAAAAATGTTTAAAATAATTACAAACATAAAAGGAACTGAAACTTCTGGGAAAAGAAGAAGATATTAATAAAAATATGAGACTGGTTTGAATCAAAGCCAATTATTTCCTCTATGAAAGATACAGCCACCGATATTCAAGACTAAATGATCAGAAGTTAAATGGCAAGTCTGACAGGGTTGAAGAGAGAATTGGTGAAACAGAGGCTAGGTCAGAGGAAATTACACAGAATTTAGCAGAGAGAGATGAAGAGTTAGTATGAAGGAGACTAAGGTATAGAGGAAAGATAAAAGCTCCAACTTATATCTAACAGGCATTGTAGAAGGAGAAATTAGAGAAAATAAAGGAAGAGGCAATATTTGAAAAGGAAATAGCTGAGAATTTTTCTGTAGCGATTAGAGACATACACCTTCAGTTTTAGGAATCATAATTCTCAAGCAGGATACATAAAAAAAATAGTATTACCAAAATTTCAGGTCAACTTGTTGGATGTGGAACACATGTTTTTCTCCCTTTTCCCTTTTCTCTTGTATTCTATTATGATTGAAAGGAAAAAAAATTCTAAGACTGGCTACTCATCCATTCAACCTAAAGTAAAGCACTGAATATGCTCATAGGCTGAAGGGAACAAAGTCTCAGCCGAAGCTTTAAGGTAGGGATAAAAACATGGATAAGGGATGTAGACTCCGACATTGAAGGTAAGAGGGTAAAGCTGGGTGATCATGTAGGTGAGAATGTCAGGACATTTCTTGGTCGAGTGGCAGGATAAAATAGAGTCTGTGTAAAAGAGCTTAGAAAGACTGGTGAGAAGATTAAACAAGGGTAAAATGATTTTCAGTCTCTTGGTTGACAATGAGGTGTTGGGCGAATGTTTATTACTAAAATTTCTGGTATTTGCCTTTGTTATTTAGCATTGTTCTAGAATTACTAGTCAAATAATTAGACAAGAAAAATAAGTATAAGTACCAGATAAAAGGAAAAATTGTATGTATTTGCAGATTATAATTAGACAAGCTGATGTTAGAGTTTAAATGAAAAAATAAACTGTAAAGAATGGCCAGATAAACAACGAAAAAGGAGGTGGAGGAAGGAAGGGAGAGGACTTCAGGGAAACCCAGTTATTTAAAAAAACTACATCTCACAACAGCATGGGTGGAACTGGAGAGTATTATGCTAAGTGAAATTAGCCAGGTGGCAAAAGACAAATACCGAATGATCTCACTTATAAGAGGAACCTAATGAACAGAACAAATAAGCAAAATAAATGAGAGGCATAGAAATAAGGAACAGACTGACAGCGACCAGAGAAGAGTCTAGTCAAGGAACATATATAAATAACCCATCGCCGTAGCTGCTGTGGCTCAGTGGACTGAGCACGGGCCTGCGAACTAAAGGGTGGATGGTTCGATTCCCAGTCAGGGAACGTGCCTGGATTGCAGACCAGGTTCCCCAGTAGGTGGCGCGTGAGAGGCACACACACATTGATGTTTCTCCCGGCCCCCGGTCTTTTTCCCTCCCTTCACCTCTCTCTAAAAATAAATAAATAAAATCTTTAAAAAATATAAATGACCCATGGACGTGGACAACAGGGTGAGGATTGACTGTTGGGGGGAGTGGGGACGCAGCGGAGAGCAACGGGAAATTTGGGACAACTGTAATAGAAAACAAAAAAATTAATAAAAAATAAAAATTACAATAATTCAAACACTTTTACAGGCACATAAATAGACAAATATATCAAACAAACTAGAGTCCAAAGGTAGATCCAAAGAGAAGTGAACATATGGTATTTGGCCAGAGGGTTCCCAAACTGGAATCCTATATCATTATTTACACTTAAGTAAATTCGAGAGTAGTTGCAAATTAAAATGTGAAAAATGATACTATAAAAATAATGGAGAAAAATTAGGAAAAACAATTTTGAAGAGGCAAATGAAGTTTCAAGCAAAATACCAACTCTAAAACCATAAAATATTGATAAATCTGGATACATACAAATAAAACATCTCTACATGGAAAAATAGTATAAGCAAAGTTTAAATATTGGTATATTAGGAAATAATTTCTGTCAGTAGAGAGATAATATGTAAAGTACTATTAAAAATAAACAACACAGTTGAAAACTGATAGATATAAACAGACGATTCAGAGAAAAAAAATAGATTTCAAACGTTTGGAAAGAGTCCTAACTTCATTAATAATTAACTGCAAGTTAAAATAATAATAGAAAAAAATTTAACCTTAGATTTGGCAAAATCACCTTTGATAAAGAGATGGTGAAGAGACAACTTATTGGCTCTTATTGGTAAAAACTTTGGGGAGGCATTTAGTATTATTTACCAAATTTTAAAACTGTACACAACCCCTGACCCAGCAGTTTTATATAACTTTTTTTGAAAAAAAGTAAATATATCAGTATTGATGGTTATTATGTCAAAAGATAGGAAATATGTTTACCCACAGGCAGCCAATTAAAATACCTTCATACAATTTGTGTGTGTGTGTGTATGTATGACTATGAAAAAGAATGTTATGTGTTCATTGATAATAACATGTGTACTGAATGCTTATTTATGAGCCAGGAACTATTCTAGGCACTGAGGATATAGCTGTAAACAAAACCACAAGAATCTCTGTCCTTAGGAAGTTCACACTGCAATGAGGGGAGACAGATAACAGCAGAAAAGTGTGATTAGGATTCTTACTAGTGTTATAAAGAAGACAGTGAAGACACGCACATGCACATACAGTATGTATACGTCTGGCTATGCAGAAAAAATCTGTCAGGTAATTAGAAGAACTGATTGCCTCTGGGGAGGAGTACTGGAGGTCTGGGAAAGCAACCTTAGTTTCCCGTGAAAACGTTTGGGTTTTGTTTATCTGCCACATTATGTGCTACCTTTGCAGGAGCAAAGGTAAGAACACCAGCACAAGTCTTCTACAAATTGTTGGTAGATCCACCCGGCCTCGGAGACTGAGCTGCTTCCGTTGCAGGGAGTGTCCGGAGTAGCAGAGGTTCTCGCAGCGGATGCCAGGCAGGTGGGCTTGGGACTGGAATCAGGGGCGAGGGAAGGGGGTGGAGGAATGAGCTCCTACAAACAAATCAGCGTGTGCAAAGTTCTCTAGGGGCAAAGCGCAAACCAAAGAGTAAAGGCGGCCGTAATAGTAGAGAGGAAAACTACGTGCTGTGAGAGCGAGTTCAGCCGGCAGAGAGGAGCCACGTTGCACTTTCCTAGAGGCCGGCAAGGCCAACTGCAACTCTGCGCCCAAGCCAAACGACAGTGTTTTTGGCTGCGTGGCCACGCGGGGGCGCCATAAGGTTCGGCTCGCTTTCCAGGGGCGCGCAGGAGCCAGGATGGTCCCCTCTTCCGTGTTCGGAACTCAGAAGAGAATCACTTCCTGTGATGGGATTGCGTCACTTCCTGTCAAACTTGGCGTTTGGGTGGTGGGTCTCCACGCGCGTTCCACATGCGTATCGAGAAGTGTTATTTCTGTTCGGGGCCCATATACCCCGGCCACGGCATGATGTTCGTCCGCAACGACTGCAAGGTGAGGTGGCCAAGGCCAGCGCGCGCAGCAGTGCGCTCCCGCGGGCCTGAGGCCTCGCCCGCTCGGCGTTTCTCTGCGCCGGCAGCGTTCGGCCAGGTTACCCGCGTTCACCCCGAGAGCGCGAGGCTTTGCGAGGAGCTCCGGATTCGACCTCCCACTTGGGGAGTTTCTCCCTAAGGGCGTCCGGAACGGAGTTCGTCACCAGGCTACCCTGGGGTTAGGTTTGGGTGCGACAAGGTTCGGGAGCGGGCCCAGCCAGCCCCCTTGGCATCGGGGTCAGCTGGGGCCGTGCGGCCGCTCTGGTACGTGGGTCAGGTTCTTCAAATCAGAAAACTTTGTTGAACGCATGCCAAGCCAGGCATCGTTGCTAAGGTCCGTAGCACTGAGATCAGTAAGACTTGGGACTGTCCATAGTGTGTAGAGGTTGTTAGAAGTGTTGCATGTGGCTTTATAGCAGACTTTATTATGAAGTTATGGGAAGTGAGTTGGGGAGGGTCATGTATGGAAAGACCCAGAAAAGAGATGACATTTATTCTGGATCTTGAAATTTGCACGATCAGTTGAGGAGAGGGCATTCTAGGTGAAAGGATAATGAACAGTTTGAGCAAAAGCACAGAACGAAGCAATTACTTTTTTTTTTTGCATTGTGGGTGGTGATTGAAGCTTGGGGTAGGGCCATAAATATAAATATAAGACTATATGCAAAAAGATTAGTCTATTAACATAAGATATACATGTATAGATATATCATAAGGTCTGGTTGTGAAAGATTTTGTGAATGATACATGAATTTTCTTATATGAGAATGAACCTCATTTCTCTGTTTCATCATATTGTTTCTTGGAATTAGATCTCTTACATTTGCTTCTGAATTACTGGGAACTTGTAAAAAAATACAGTTTTCTGGTTTCCACCAGATCCAATGAACTGGAAAATCACCCCCAGGAGGTAATTTTGACATGCTAAAGAATTATAGTTTCTACTTTATTTCGTTACATCTCTATTATAGTTGGAAGATACTGAGCTCATTAAATTGGGAGCAAGGGTCCTTGCTGAATAGTGAGGGACCAGAGCTATGTTTGGGAACTTGAAATAGCATGTAGAAGATTTCGAATAATTGCTTTCAGGAACATGATTAAAAATATATATATAAAATGAATCATTGCCAGGCTGGAGTCATTCACAGTCGGCAGTAGGGCTTTGTAGGTGATGTGGTCATTATTTTATATTTGATGCTTGTCAGCCGGGTGTTGGGATAAGAACAACAGATTGCGAGACATCCCTAGAGTTGGGTATTGACCTGGCAAATATATTGGAAGTTCAAGTTGATGAGGAAACCTATGGTGCTAGTAAGGACACGGAAGACCGGTGGATCCAGAACAAAATTGATGGGGGGCGTAAGTAGTGGGGGCCCTGAAGCACTGACGAAGAAGAAAAAGTGCAGGCGCACCCCTGAGACGTAAGTCTGGTCCCAGACCACCACAGTAAAGTGAGTTGTAATCTTCTTGCTGGCAGAGGGTCTTCCTTCAATTTGTAAAACATACAACACCTGTGAAGTGCAATAGACTGAGATATGTAGGCCCGTGTCTCATTCTGTGTGTTGATGGGTCCCAGTCTGTAGCTCCTTGGCTCCAGGTCTGAATTTTCCACTTGGTAGGGTAATCCTGTTTGTGCCTAACAGTGTGCCCCCAAGAGGGAGTTCCGTATTACCTCACATCATTTTCCTCTCTGAATTAATACCACCCTAAATTAATACCACCATCATCTGTTAGAAACGTAAGGGTCACCTTTGAGTCCTTTTGTATCTAGTTATTAAGTCCTACTCATTTTGCCTTTGCAAAGGATAGTAGTGTCTTTGCTTTCTTCCTGTTTTCCTGCCCTGGTGTCAGATTAGGCACCCGTCGCTTTTCTAGCCTTCTGACCAGTCTTTCTGCCTTTATGCGCTTAGCTTGTGAGACCATCTTTCGTAGAGACTTCCCCTCTTAAACTTCTTAGGTAACTTCTTAAAGGTAGAATTAGTGTTAATGCTCCATATTTTTACTTAGTTTGCAAACCGGAAAAATACGTAGTGCCTTATGAGTGCTTAATAAATGTTGAATTAGTGGAATTAGAAGGGGTTGAAGGACCTTGAGTAAGGTGTGATTAGATGTATCGTTTGTTTGCACGCTGAAGATCAAGGATGATGCTGGAGGACTAGATTAAAAGGGTAACTTGAGCCTATGAAGCTTTGTCTTACCCATAATCCATCCACCACCTACCCCACTGTAGATTTAAGCACTTGATTATGTTTCCATATTACTTTATACATGATTATTGTACATGGCTTTATCCCATTTTTTATATTCTACTCTCATCGTGATCTCTCTTATTTGCAAAGTGAGACTGTACCGCACTTAAGTTGCTAGCCTAAGTTTTCAAGATAGGGATTTATGTTTTAGTTATTGTATCCCTAGCACCTAGTACAACATCAGGCACAAAGTAGATGCACCTTATTTGCTGATCGAATCCCCTTCCCATCTCTAATGACTCCAGTGACTTCAGATACTTCATTGTGATTTTCAGATAATGTTAGGTATGGAGTTCAAGTAGACTTCCCTGTAAGTTCAAGCCATTGGTTCTTTTTGGAATTGAGGAGACCAAGGAAATGTTCAAATGTCTCACTAGCTGTATTTCAGAAATGGGAATTTATCTAGGAGTTATTTAGTAGGTATTAAACATAGGAGGCTTTCACTTAAAAAGATTATTAGTACTTTGAGCTGAAAATACTCAAAGAAATTGTACTGATAGTAATTTCATAGTGAATTACTCCAGGAGACTACAGTAGCCCTTGTATTTTCTAGTTACTTTGAATTTAATTCAAGAATGTAGACATTCTGTAATTCAAGTCTCTCAGAAAATGGCTCTCCAGGTGGTACGGCCCTAGATCATATTAACCTAGTATTGACCATTTCTAAGAAAAGTACATCCTAGTGTGTATAAGGACCTGCTTGAAATTCTGCAGAGAACAAAGTATACATAAAGTGGAAAGTATTTTGGCTTATGATATGCACATAGGCTTCCTTAGTTTGAAGTGTTTATGCCTCATTATGACCTATTTTTAAAAATGGGTCACATCTTCTAGGTGTGGTAATTTAACTCAAAAAATTACTTTTTGTCTTCAGCTTTTCTTTAGTAACGCACAAATTATAATGTGTTTTAAGACTACAAAGTAACAAAGTAATGCATGTTAGACATAACAATGAGTCCCAATAAGCCATTTCAGGAGCACATTGAAGTATCATCGAGGCATCATAAAATCGTAAGCGCTGTGGAGAGGTCACAGCATTTGGGGTGAAGGCAGAGGATTGAAGTAGTGATGAATCTTCTGGGTAGAGATGTGAATACTTTAGGAAACAAATCGATAGCCAGTTTTAGTTGCCTTTTTGAAATTATTTTGTGCAGGGATGGGAAGAACCAAAGGAGATTTCAGAATGGTGGTTTGAAGCTTTTAACACCACTGAGGTATATAGAAAGTGAATTCTGAGAATTATTCTGAAATGGGAAGTGATTTAAATAAATGGCTTTCCAAACTACTCTTGATTCCAGATCATTATGAGGGTTTACTGTTATTCTGTAAAAGTGGTAGTTTTTAACCATATTTTCAGGGCCTTCAGTGTTCAGTTGTGATATGATGCTTGATAGTCAAAATATAGTTCAGTTTCATTTTAACCTGATATGTCCAAACACATCTGAATGGTGTAGTAAGTAGAAGCAGTTGTGAATGAGAAACATTGTCACTTTTTAGACTTCACAGTATATTTTGTCTGGTTAAGGATAACATCCTACAATAGAAAAATTTTTAATCTTGACTTCTCACTATTTTAACTTTTCTTGTAGGTGTTCAGGTTCTGTAAGTCCAAGTGTCATAAAAACTTTAAGAAGAAGCGCAACCCTCGCAAGGTCAGGTGGACCAAAGCCTTCCGTAAAGCCGCCGGTAAAGAGCTTACAGTGGTGAGTACTGTTTTTGCAGTTTAAAAATTTCAGAGTTCTTTTTGGGGCGGGGCAGGGGGTGGTTGTATGATTTAATTAACTATAACAGAGCTTCCTGTAACATGATTGATGGGTGACTTAGTTGTATTTGGTTATGGTACTAATTCTTACATGATCCTAAAAACCATAAATCTGCAGAATTCTGGAAAGGAAAAGAATTCCTAACCTAGATTGTGGAAGTGATTTTTCTTATTTCAAAAAAAAAAAAAAAAGCCAAACTCTTTTAGCTCGTGCAAAATAGGGGAAATCATTTAAATGGATTGGGGTGAAGTTGGAAATTGCTACTTAGGGATTTTGAGAGGAAGTTAAGAGATTAATTAAAGGATTCCTGAATAGCAGTGAGGGCTGAGATGAGATTTGTAATAGACTCATTTATCAGTTTATAGATTTCCTTAGGAGAAAAGGAAATGTGCCTGAGAGCGGAGAAGTTAGTCTTCTAGGAGGAGGAGTAGTGGGGACGAGGGAATCGCATGTGCGAGCCCGGCGGCACACCGCTCTCCCTGGACTGGCGCAGGGTCTGCGGGAGCTCGTCCGCACTCAGCCCCTGCGAAGGTGGAGCGGACGCTGCTGCGCTTGAGGGAGGAAGATCTTTATTAAACTGGCGCTCCCCGCCCCATGGCTTCCCCCTCCTCCAAACCCGTGACTTCTTTCCTGCCTCTCCGCTCCTTCAGGGCAGCGTCTAAGTAGTTGCCATGAAGCAAAGCCCTTTGCTGGCTTCTTTAACACCAGAGGTTTCCAATGAATGTAACGAATATATTTTGACAAGATACAAGGCCAAGTTACAGTTACTGTTACAAAAATAATTTTCAGTATGGACAAGAAGAAACAAGCACCTCAAGTGTAGGTGGCAACTGCATGAATGAAGAACAGATGCCAGTCGCCATCATTTGCGGGTGACCTTGTCATTGCCGATGCTGTTAAACGGAGTCGTGTGTATGTATTATAGGTGAAATAGCCAGATGTAGGGTTACTGCTCTTCCATACACCTGCGTTAGGTAGAGTTAAAGACCAAGAAATACCTGCAGTTTTTCTAAGAAACCTGTAACTTTTCCAAAAGTGTTTTGCAAGTTTTAAGATAAATAGGATTATTAACTGTCAGAATACCAACTACAGTTAGAAGGGACCTGAGGAATTTCACGACAAAGCTTATGTCATATAGAGTGGCACTACATTGATTTGAAGATGTGTAGTTTCTTACCTTTATGCTATAACACAAAGGTGTATAAGCCTTGAAATATATAAGCATGGTTGGTAGGTATTTAGTATTGAACCACTGAAATTCTCAGTGTTTGGCTCTTTTTTGATCTATGAAAAATGATAATTTCATATGGTTCAGCCTAATGCAAAATTTTCTGGCTGTGAGTCTCATCTAGGAATGGGAAGTTAGGGAAGCTTTTTCAATTTGTTTTATTATGCCCCTGATTGTCATATTCCTCTTCTGAGGGGTGCGGGTTGAGCCCCCCCCTCCCCGCCCTTTGAGAATCACTGGGATCTAGAGAAGGGCTGCTGGTGCATTGTGGTATGTGAAGGAGAAAAGGTTTGAACGCTCCTGTTGCTGGATCACCCTGGAGGGAATCCTAACGTGTGTTCATAGTTTGAAACACTCGGAATGCTTGTGAAAAGGAGAATGAATTTTAAGAAATGTTTCTTCCATACCTCTGTAAAAACTGTATTTTTACCCCCTTACAGGATAATTCATTTGAATTTGAAAAACGTAGAAATGAACCTGTCAAATACCAGCGAGAGCTGTGGAATAAAACAAGTAAGTCAAAGGGAATGCCAGGAATTTTCAGGAGAGATGGGTTTGGGATATTGCCGTAACTTTAATGTCACTTTGTTGTTTAAATATTACATTTCTTCTCCTTTTTATTGGTTAGCTTTTATCCTAGTACCTACATTTTAATGGTTCTGTTGTATTTGTGTCTTTTGTATAAGCTACCCCAAATCCCTTCCAGAAGTGGCTGATGTGTTCATTATAAAAATAATGTAATTATTAAATTTGATATTATTTAAAGTACCCACACAATGAAACGTCCAAAAACCTGAAAAATACATAGATGGAGAATACTTTTTTGGATGCGTGTAGCATAGTTAAAATATACACAAAGCATAGAATACTCACAAGTTTAGATAATTTTGATTTAGGGATGCAGCAGTGTATTCTGTATACCTTACACAATTTAGCGCTTCGGTAAAGTAAAGTACAGCACTTAAGGGGATAATTACAAATTTTCTATCAGAACTTATAAGTGCTTAACTTAGGTAAAAATGAAGCCATAGGTTACTGAAATTAAAAGCAATAGTATCTTGTTCTTTTTCTCTGAAGTAGGCAGAGATTGACAAAAAGCCCACATGTAGTAAAATTTAGTTTCTTAAACCAGCCTGTAGATTCCACTATGTCTGTGTGTGCTGCGCACGTTGGAGTTTGAGGGCTTTGGCCCGGCCTTTTTTTCCCTTGTGGAGTCTTTAGCCATTTTAGTCTTAGGTCGAGGGGGATATAGGTTGTTAAGTAGAAGTCCCCAGTGCTTAGAATTCTCTGAACTTGATTAGTCTGTAATCACAGACAGGGCATCCCTTTCAACGCCTTTGCCTCAGTCACAAGACTTCAGAAGAGAACTGAAGAGTTGTGGGCCTTTGTGGTGGCATTGGGTGCCCTCTACAGCTTCATCGCAGTGGCTGAACTGTGTGGAGAAATCAAAGCCCAGCTTTAGAATTACCCATTCCATATGGCACTAAGTATTCTGCCCCTGCGTGTTTTCCTTTTCTCTTCCTTTTAAAAAAGTTTAAAAAATTAATTTAAAATATATTTTTTAAAAAGTTGTTTTGTAATTAGAAGAAGAGTTTTTTTTGAAAAGCAGTTGGTTTTATTGGGTTTATTTGGTAAGGAAGTAACGCTTATTTAAACTCAAGGATTTCTAAAGAGATTAATAACTTCATAAGATTCTTTTTACTTCTTGTTTGATTTGAGAGAGAGAGAAACAGAAACATTGGTTTGTTTTCCACTTATGCATTCATTGGTTATTTCTTGTGTGTGCCCTGACTGGGGATTGAACCCTCACCCTTGGCTTATCGGGTCAATGCTCTGACCAACAGCCACCTACCCAGGGCCAGGATTCTTTTTTTTATTGTGATATAATCGCCATATAACATGTATTAGTTTCAGGTGTACAACATAATGATTTGATATTTGTGTGTATTGAGAAGTGATCACAACGATAAGTCTAGTTAACATCCATCACCTCACATAGTTACAAATTTTTCATAGGATTCTTAAATTGATTCCAAAAGGCACTCTTGTCAAGGTCATGCTAGAAGTGCTTAAAGCATTTCTAGACCCCAAAGAGTTTTATTTCATTTTGACCTATGTTTTCCCTGTTGTTACTACTTGAAGACAGTAGCTCCAGATCACCCTGGCATATTTTATAACTATTATTTAGTGGTTATTCAGCTTGATGTTGAAACTGAGGTGCACACCTTGTTTTAGTCACATATGGAAATTCAGTTACTGTGCTGCTCCAGGCTGGTTTCGTGTTGTTTATATTGATCGTGGGAGATACCCTTGTGTCTGTAAGACTCCATGTAGTTGAACAGTAAGTACTGACTCTGCCATACGAAGTAGAATGGGGTGCACACAGTCCCTGCCCTCTCACTGAGTGTCCCCAGTTCCTCTGTTTCATTGCTTCCGTTAGGTGGTAATTGGTTCACGTATGGTCACAGCCTCGTTCCTTTGCCCCATTTGTTTATACACCTGCAAGTTCTGTAAGAAGTGGTGCTCTATTGAGGTTCTTTTTTCCCCTGCACATATTCTGTTGTCTTTTCATACTGGGTCTTAAAAACAGATTTTCCAAAGATTTCCTAGGTAGACAGTTCTAAGTCTTTTGGAACATGAAACTCTTTCCTGCTGGATTGTTAACTGTGTCGTTAATAGTTGTCAGTAGTTTCCAGAAAAACATATTATTCTTCTAAAAGATTTCTTGATTCCCCACATTCCCTATTTCAATATCATCTTGTCTGTATGCTAGTCTGTGAACAGTAGCTTTATGTTTATTGCTTACATTATCAAATTATGTGAAGATGTGGACTTAGCACCCTGTGTTAAGATGCTAATGCCCACAGAAACGCAGCAGCAGAACTTGGAGGGCAGTAATAGTAGGAAGAATGGTTTCTATTTTATCTGTGTCTCTCTGCATTGCAGATCAATTTCTAATGTCTGTTAGATGCTTCTTACATTTAAAATTCTTTGGACTTTTGGAATATCCAGAAATTCAGTGTCTTATTTTTTGATAGGATGTACCTGCCACTTGTGTGATTATTTCCCTTCTGAATAACTTTAAGGTGTGGAAATGCTCCTGAATACTAGAACTTGCCTTTATCATTTTTGCTGAAAGGGAAACAGAGGAAAAAAATCACACATTAAGTATACAGGCTAGGGCAAAAGTAGGTTTACAGTTGTGAGGAAAACAATTTTATTCTTGTATTATTATTTATAAATATATTATTTTCCATACAAACAGCTGTAAACCTCCTTTTGCCCCACCCTATATTATTACTTCTAAGCCACGACATGTGCAGATTTAGAATTGACAATGTCTTAGTTATTCATATAAACTTCATCTTAATGTGAGGGGCACCATGGAGCCTTCTGGGAATTCTTACTGAAATGCAGATTCCGACACGGTTTGTCTCGGTGGGGCCTAAGGCTCTGCACCTCTAACAGACTCCCAGCTGGCGTCAGTGTTGCCGGTCCCCAGCCTACGCTTTAAAACAAAGGTTTTATTTTGACATAATTTTAGACTGAATTGAAAAGTGGCAAGAGTAGAATACTCTGATATCTTACATCTAGATTTCCTGAATGTTAACATTTTATTAAATTTACCTTTTTTCTGTCTGCTTGCTTCTATAAATTTTTTTCTGAACTGTTTGAGCAAGTTGCATACAAATGATCTTCTTTCCCTAAAAAGCTTAATATGTATTTCCTAAAAATAGAAAAATTTCTCATACGACCACAGTGCAATTATTAGAATCAAGAAATTAAACATCGATAGAGTAGTATCATTTAATCTTAGATGTGTTTAGATTTCTGTAATTGTCCCAATATCTTTTATTACGGAAGTTAGAATAGTACATGTCACATCTCTTTAGCTTCTCCCAGTTTGGAACAGTTCTTGAGTTTGTTTTCATATTTCATGACGTTTGACCACTTTGAAGCGTACAGGCCAGGCGTTTGTTTTAGAATTTGTGTAATGTACATTTGGCAGGAACACCATCGACATGGTGTTGAGTTTTGTCGTCCTGTGAGGAGGCACCTGCTGTTCATTAGTCCTGTTACTGGCAATGCTAACTTTGATCTTCGGTTAAGGGCATGTCTGCTAGGTTTCTACACTGTAAAGTTAGTGTTTTGCCTCTTGTAACGGAAAAATATGTTGTGGGGAGATACTCTAAGACTGTGAATATCCTGCAGTTCTTCAGCTCCACAGGCTACACTCTGAGAAGCTAGATCGGGAGTGTGCCATACGCTAGCGAGTAGCCACAGGCTCCGCTGAGCACCGGCAATGGGGTAGTCTGAATCGAGATGTGCTGTAAATGTAGAATATGTGCGGTTTTGGAAGGTTTAATAGGAAAAGAAACATAAAATGTCCCAGTAACAGTTTTTTATATTGATTACGTATTGAAATGACAATATTCTGGGTATGTTGGTGAAACAAAATATATCATTAAATTTAATTTTGACCTGTTCCTTTTTATATTTTTAATGTGGCTGCTAGAAATTTAAAATTACGTATGTGGTGTGTCATATTGGACAGTGCGGATATAGATATTAGAGCATAGTTGGATTCAGTTCCTGTACATATTTTCCAAAATAGTTGGCTTTTAGTGGTTGAGAATGTGGCAAATTGGTTAACTGGTTTATTTGACCAGTATTCATAATGTGCAGATCACATCCCAGGCACTTGAAGAAGTGGTCTTTATGACCAAAAAGCTGCTGTCTTTTACTTATGGAGATGACAAGCTAAGAATGGGATTAGTTGCTGTTAATCTAAGTTCTCTGTAGAATAAAATTTGAAAAACATTGGACTCCTTTAACGTAGAAGGCAAATTTAGTAGCAAAACTTTTGCAAAATAAAAGAGAAATGATACTTGTGAAAGAGAGAGAGAGTTAATAGTGATGTCAGCAAAGGGAACATACCTTCAGCTGTTTCAGTAGGGACTTTTTTTATGAGTTTTTCATTTAATCAATTTCTAAATTAGAATAAAGAAGTGATGTTAAGAGTTCTTGCTTGAATGTGAATAATTTGCTAACTCTTAATGAATTTTTTTGTAGTTGACGCAATGAAGAGAGTCGAAGAGATCAAACAGAAACGGCAAGCTAAATTTATAATGAACAGGTATGAAAGAGTGTATAGAGTAACTCTTGGAAAAATAATTACTAGCACACATCTAGAGGCATTTGGTTTTTATTTCATATCTTATTTTTCACATAACTTCAGACTTATAGAGCTGGCAAGCATAGTATAAAGAACTCTTGTATATTCTATTAGCATTTGCCACATTTACTTTAATACTTGTCTCTGGTCACCTGTTATAGAAAAGAAGCTTTAAAAGATTGTTAAAAGGGGCCTAAGTGTTTGAGAACAAGCCTTAGTGATTTTGTTGTTGTTGCTGAATGTCTTAAGAGTTTGTGCTCTTGTAATTACTGATTTAAAAAATTAGGTAAGAGAGACTGCTCTCTGAGCAGAAAAGATCTGCACTGCATGTGTATAGTAGACATTGATCTCTGACATTAATTTCTTGCTTCAATCTCATTCCTTCATTCACTGAGCAAATTATATTGAATCCTCATTTCAGTTCCAATTAGGCACTAGGGACACACTGAATGAACAAGTTTGTAGTGTAGGAATCCTATTTAAGCTAATTATGAACTAGAAAATAATTGAGTTCCCACTCCTCATCTGTATGGCTTATTTAATTAATAAATTTTGTTTTGAAAAATTATGAATTGTTTTAGTAACAATTCTAAACTAAAACTGTCTAAAGTTTTAGTAACTGGAATTTTGGCCTTAATGTTTTTATCCTAGGTTGAAGAAAAATAAAGAACTACAGAAAGCCCAGGACATCAAAGAAGTCAAGCAAAACATTCATCTCATCCGGGCCCCTTTTGCATGTAAGTAATGCATTGCATACTAGTTTTCTGCTTTAAGTAGAGAGGCGAAAAATCTAGATTTTGGTCTATATAATTGGGTATCAGCCAGCCTTCTAATGGTTTTTTTTTTCTTATAAATGTTATTATCTCAGTATATTTATGATATGACTTGGTTACAAAATATAATTTATTCAGTATATTTCTCAGTTCCAGTCAGCTTTTTATGTATGATATTTCTTTTCTGTCCTTCATAAAATTCCATTTTCTGTAAGGTTTCTAAGTTAATCAAAATGAATGGATTAATAATTTCATAGATAATTTTGCCTCATACCTGTTTTTATTAAAGGACAGTGTTTTATGTCAGCGGACCTCAGACTTTGGACAGTGTGGGAATTACTTGGGGAACGCTGCATAAATGCAGAGGCTGCGGCCCTTCAAGCCTGGACCTCTGTCCTTTAAGTAGTTCTCCAGGCAATTCCGACATGTATAGGTTTGAGAACTGCGGTTTTGTATTAAAACCATCCCTTTGTGCTTGTGTGACTTACTGGTAGTCACTCATTTGGGCAGTTGCCTGTGTGCGTAGTTTCTTTTGTGAGGTTCAAGAAAACCAGTCTTTTACTCAACTGGCACCAAGTACAATCTGTTATATATTTTACTTACTTACGCAGACTGCTTAGAGAGAGAAATTTTGGTGAGATTTAGTTGAAGACTTGATTCCTGAATGATTCCAAACCTAAACCTTAGTAAAAGTTAAATTCTGTAAGGACATGTGGAATGGATTTGTGTCAAAATTCTACCTTGGTTGTTTTTGTACCAAATTTTATTAAAACAAAATAGAATTCTGGAGTATTTGTTTCACAAATAGATAATACAAACTGACCCCAGAAAACAATAGGAATGAATCATTGTTACCTAAGTTTTTGGGAACCTCTGAGGCTGGTAGCACAGTGTTTAGAGCAGGGACTGTGGATCCGTGAGGATCCAGGGTTCAAATTTTATCACTTTGATTTACTGGACTTGCCAGCTGAGGAACCTTTGGCAAGTTCATTTGTCTCTACCCCTCAGCTATTCTCATCTTTAAAATGTCACTTGTTATGAGAGTGAAAAGAGCAAATGCATGTAGAGTGCTTACTTACATTACATAATGCTTACATGGCACATTATAAGACCTGTATAAGTTTATTTGCTATTCTTAAATATCTTAGAAATGGCCAATGTTATTTTAAAACATCCAAGTTCCTTTGTAAAGTATTGATGTGTTCTGTAAGGTCACAGTGAGTTGATACAAGCTATTTATTTATTTTTAAAGGCAAAGGAAAGCAGCTGGAAGACAAAATGGTACAGAAACTACAAGAGGATGTGGACATGGAAGTTGTTTCTGACAATCTTACCGCTTAACCATTTCTATGAGTGCATTGGAAAACCTCCTTTAGAGACTTAGACGGCCTAAGTTATTCATTTATTTTTTCCATAAGGCGACTGAAATGAAAAGGTGACTAAAATTACATCTCTTCTACACTGCTATCTACAAAACATCAGATAATGTGGATGCTAGATTGCATCTCACTGGTAAACCTTCATTCATAATTTTACTTGTGTAAATCATGAAAATTCTGTAAATACAAAGTAAATTGTGGACATAAAATGATCATGCCATTTGGATAATGGCACCATTTATGTAATAACTAATGACAAAATGTCATGGCTAGTGATATATAAAATAAAATTTCTTTGCAGTAAAAATATTCCCTTTATTAATGTTACAGAAGGAGGGGTACATTTAAGGAACGAACAGCCTGTATGATAATTAGCCTCAAGCACCAATAGCTTTTGCTTTGATTTCAGTATTTCATGGTTTGGTTTATTAACATCTTAGAAGAACATAATGGCCTCCAATACTGGAACCTAATTCTCTTGGACTATTTTTACCTGGTTTAGCTGTTAGGTTAGGCAGTTGTAGATGTGGGGGGTCAGAGCTGAACAGTTTTTTCTGAAATGGCACTTTGCTCTCTGATTTCCACTTCGGAGGAAATTTTAACTTGAGATTCCTGGTAGAACAAGCCGTAGTTTTCCAGCTCAACAGTAATGTACAAGCAGAGGAATCTAAAGCCTTTTAAAATTTTTTGTGCTTTTCTTTTAAAAAGTTAACTGGGGAAAAATTGAATTTATGGGTAGAATGTCTATATGTTATTTGCACATAAAATTCTGTAGTAAGTATCTACATACTTATTTGAAGTTACTAAAGATAAAGTATCAGTTACTTGGAAAAAAATAACTTTACCCACGTATGCTACTGAAGTATTTAAAGAAAAATACATACTTAATGCTTCATGTTTCTGCATTTTTATGTTATTTATAAGTATGTTAAGAGTATTAAGTACCTCAGTTTTTATATTTTTTATGACAGAATTTAGAATAAATTACAAATTCTTACGGTTATAAAATTACATAGTAATGACTACATTTTTACTTCAGTATTAGTAATAAAGTGGACCGATTGCTGATCGAGGGTTAAAAGACCTGAATTCCAGTGTGGTTTTACCTTCGTGTTCTTATTTGTAAAATGTGGCTCATTTGTAAACAATATTATTGCTATAAAAATTAGGGGATATAAAAGATGTTTGTAAAATTACTTGAAGTTTTCACTCCATACTGTATTCATGTTTGTTTTAATATAAACATGTTCAAAATTACATACTCTTAGGAAACAGGTTTCCTGCCATGTTAGTTAGGGAGCAACTTGCCCTAAGACAATTAATTTGAGGAAATTGATCTAAAACAAAGAGCTAACATTGCATCCCAGGCTTAACACCCAGTTGCCTCAATTGTCAGGATGGATTTCATAGCAATTTGAGACCCCAGTCTCATAAAGTATATGTATTTAAATGCCACTATATTATGCTCCATAGCTGTCTAAGCTTGGTTGGATCACTGAGATGAGTTGTCCCTTTAAAATGTTCCTTGGTAGTTGACAAGGTACCATGCTTTTAGGCTACTATTTTATACTTTGCCTGGTCGAGGCCTCTGCGGGGCAGCTAGCATAACACAAAAGCATTAAATTGTCCAGACACCCACTACACAGAACTCTTACATGGCATGCCTTGGAGACAGGTTCGGTTTCAGACCACTGCAGTAAAGCGAGTTGTGATCTTTTTGCTGGTGAAGGGTCTTACCTTCAGTTGATAAAAAGTGCAACATCTGTGAAACACAGTAAAGCAAAGCACAATAAAACGAGGTGTGCCTGCATTCTCTTAATTGCCTAAGAGCAATGAGAACTGGAAATCATAGAGAAGAATATTCTTATATATACCTTACAAAACCTTGTAAGAGTACAGAAAAAATTCCCACATTAAAAAAAAAAATCTCTTTTTTTAAAAATAGGAAACTCGAGGAAGATGTTTATTCTGTAGAAGGGAGTTTGAGGACTGGCCTATTTTACAGTATGTCATGAAGCAGACAGCATTTTTATTTTATAGATGGAAAAATTATAGGTCTAGGCCATACCTCTTTTTCACACATCTAGGAGATGGATGAAACTGATTTCTGTTCACACAAGTCTGTCTCCAAACGTGCTCTGCATATATGTAGAAGGGGTTCATCTAGAACCTCACAGATTCAGCCTTCAAAATCTAGGCGTTCACTGTAAGAGATCACTATATATGTTACTTTCGTGGCATGCGACTATGACTTGGTTTCTTCATCTGATAAATGGAGGTGATAATATGACCAACCTCAGTATTTTTTAATGAAGAGCCAATCAGTTAATACATGTAAAACAGTCATTTTAAGGCCACCACCACAGTAAGCTAGTGTTAATGTGAGCCATCAGGGTTAGCTGTGTATCTGCCCCCCACCCCCAGTCCCTACCCCTTAGCTCACATTTTAAATGAAGATCTGGAAAAAGGCATCAGACTTTAATCACTCAGATTCATAGTGTACATTACAATCTTGAATGAAAACTACCTTGTAAAAGTTAACATGGCAACCAGCTGAAATAAAAGTGTTGAAAAGATAAAGGGAAAAATCAATATTAGAAAACTCAATTTCGAAGGACAGGAATTTTCCCAAGTGTATATCCCTTTACTGATATATAGCAGACTTGAAAGGTAACACACATTTTATTGTGCATGCCTTATATACTGAGTATCAGCTGTATGTTGATTTAATCATTTTTGTGCCTGTTGATGTATTTCTTTTTTTAGGAGAAATTACCTTTATCTAAATAATGTATTCTTCTGAATGTAAGAAGCTCCACCCTCTGGTACCATGGGGTGAGCCTCTGCTTGAACATTCTCCCTAGGTTTTGAACCTTTTAAAAAATCTTATTTATCCAATTACAGTTGGCATGCAATACTATGTTAGTTTCAGGCATATAATATAGTGATTAGGCATTTATATACCTTATGAAATGATCACCCCAATAAGTCTAGTTCCCATCTGGCACCATTTGCATAGTCATTACAATGTTATCGACTATATTCCCTATGCTGTACGTTTTGTTCCCAGGTTTTGAATTAATTGAAGCTGCGATGGGGTTGGAGCTGATGTTTCTGCCACATTCCCTTCCCTGGGGTACTAGTAATCCAATCCGACTTTCCAGCCTCCCATTGATTTCTGTGTCCTCCCCGCTTCCGCCCCCACGATCCTGCCAATACCTTCTTTTTGCCAGAGTTTGTAACCAAAAATCTTGACTGATGGACATCCCCATCCTCTCCAGCAAATCTAGGCAAGCCATTTCTATCATCTTCTAAGAGTGAAGGGACTTTCTCTCTTACTCCAGGCACATATTAAATACTTGGTGCATGGAAGGTGCTCAGTAAATGTGACTAAATGGAAAATGAGGGTGTAGCCGTATGCTAGGTTTACTTAGGTGTATTTTTTAAAAATAACCAGTGACTTGAAAGATATAAAGAATAAGTTACCAGAAGAGAGACATTAACAAAGGAAGCAGCTTCTCTGTGTCTTCAGATTGGCTCTGTTGGGAAGACCTGAACAGCAGTGTTTACCTTGGGTTATGCACCTGATTTTGCTAATTTGGTCCAATGTTAGTGATAGGCCAACCTGCATTTCTGGGTCTGGTTGGAATATCCACTTGTCAATAAATCCCAGGAAGGACTAAGCATAGGCTGGTTTCTGCTTTGCTGGTGGAGTTGGTACTGTATGCCAGGAGCCAGAGTGTAAACATAGAAGGTAAGGACAGCTACGGGGGGAGAATCTGTTAAAACAGAGTACTGCTCCCAAGCAATGTTAACTAACCCCCAAATACAGGAGATTGGCCCATTCATATTTTGAAAATCTTTTCATTTTCAGAATGCCAGCTTTTAAATACTTGCTTTGTCCAGTACTTGTCCAATAAAATATATATATACATTTGGTTTGACACCAAACCATGGACTCTTAGGAGGAACACCAATGAAAAAAGTGTGATGCCATTCCAGTCAGTGAACTATCCCACACCGTGTTTTTCTAGTGTACACTTATGATAGTGTCACATATTTCCTCCTCTGATATCCTGGAATGCAATGTAGGCAGTGAGCGAGTATTACAGGTAGTATACATGATTAAAAGGATACAAGAAAAAAATTGTAACTGGTGATGGATATTAACTAGAATATTGTGGTTACCCAATTTTCAATATATGCAGATCAAATTGTATATTTGCAACTAATAATTTTATGTGCCAATTATGTCACAATTTGAAATATTGGCAAAAATATTCCAATGGTATATTGCAAAGAAATAGAAAACAATTCTAAAGTTTGTATGAAACCACAATAGAACTGAAGTAACCAAAGCAATGTTGAACAGGAAGAGCAAAGCTGGAGGCATACTTCCAGATTTTAAACTATAACACAAAATTACAGTAATCAGAACAGTATAGTATTGGCATAAAAAAAGACAGATGAACAATAGGAATGGAACAGAACTCAGAAGTATACCCATGTGTATATGGTCAATTAATTTTCAACAAAGAAGCCAACAATATACAGTGGGGAAAATGTAGTCTCCTCAGTAAACGCTTGGGGAACTGGATTGCCATGTGGAAAAGAATGAAACTGGACCTCTAAAATCAAAAATCAATTCAAAAGAGATTAAAGGCTTTAACATAAGACCTGGAACCATAAAACTCCTAAAAGAAAACAGTGGCTAAACCCCTTGACAGTGGTCTTTGCAAAGATTTAAAAATTTGACACCAAAAATAAAGGCAGCAAATAAAAAATCAACAAGTGGGTCTAAAACCAAAGTGCTTGTTCTCAGCAAAGGAAACCATCAACAAAATGAAAAGGCAACTTACAGAATGAGAGGAATGGGAGAACTTACATAACTCAATAGCAAAGAAACAATCCAATTTAAAAAATGGGCAAAAACCCTGAATAGACATTTTCCCAAAGACAACATACGAATGATCAACAGGTACATGAAAAAGTGCTCAGCATCACTACTCATCAGGAATGCAAATCAAAACCATAATGAGATGCCCCTTCATACCTGTTAGATTGGCTATTAGGAAAAAGATGAGAGAAGTGCTGGTGAGGATGTGGAGAAAAGGGAACATTTGTATGATGTTGGTGGGAATGTAAATTGGCATAGCCACTACGGAAAACAGTATGGAGGTACCTCAAAAAATTAAAAATAGAACTATTATTTTCTAGCACTGTCAGTTTTTATTATCTAAAAAGATATCTGTACTCCCGTGTTAACTGCAGCATCACAATACCCCAGGTATGGGAGCGGTGCACAGATTGCGCATCGTAGAAATGTACACTTGAAACCTAGATGGCCCTAGTAACCAATGCCACCCAGAAAAATCCAGTAAAAGAAAAGAAAAAATAGAAACAACCTAAATGTCTGTTGGGTGAATGGATAAAGAAAATGTAGTATATGTATGTAGTATAGAATGGAGGCCTGTTTAGCCTTTAAAAAGGAAGGAAATGCTGTTATTTGTGAGAACATGGGTGAAACTTGAGGGCTTAGAACCTGCTAAGTGAAATAAGCCAAACAGAGGAAAGGGAAACACTGTACGGTATCACCTACGTGTAGAATCTTAAAAAAAAAATTAGTAAATAAAATAATGGATTACACTTAGTAGAGAGTGGTTGTCAGAAGCTGGGTGGTTTGTAAATGGGTACCACTTTCAGTTACAAAGTGAGTAAGGTCTGAGGATGTAATGTATGACATGGTGACCATAGTTGATAACTATTGTGTAATTGAAATTTGCTAAGAATACGAGAAGATAAGAATTATCTTCTGGAGGGCGTGCTCCTTGAAGTACAGGCTTCGCCCCCACTTGCTGAGTGTTCTAGGAACCCATCTGTATCAGTGTCCCAGCTGGTGGTGGTATGAGAGGCTGTGTTCAGAATTTTTTTGAAGACTCGGTGCATTTGCCCCTTTCATGATGGGTGATATGCGAGCACATCTGCCCACACCACGCTGGATGTTTAGCAGTTTTTGACCAGTAATGGCATGACCTCTTTGTGACCCCTCCCTATTCACCCGATCTCACCCCTAGCAACTTGTTTTTTGTTTTCCTGGATGTAAAAAGCCCTCAGAGGGAAACATTTTGCCGATGTGGAAAAGGTGAAACAAAAAACAGCAGAAGCACCAAAAGGCATCAAAATCAACAGGTTCAAAAATTGTTTTGAGCAGTGGAAAAACCATCATGACAGGTGTATTGCATCAAATGGAGAGTACTTTGAAGGTGACTGAAGTTTAAATTCCGGGGTTTTTTTTTGGGTCCCCCCTGACAGAACTTAAATATTCTCAGTAAAAAGAAATGGATAAATACATGAGGTGATGGATGTATAGATATGTTAATTAACTTGATGGGGGAAATCCTTTCAAAATGGGTAACATGTATCAAATCATTACATTGAACACTTTAAATTTCTTACAATTTTATTCATCCATTATAACTCAAGAAAGTCGAGAAAAGCTACCAGGGGATTCTAACGTGTTCCCAGGGTTGAGGACTACCATCTCTCACATTAGAATTCCTTAGTGCAGACAGTTAATGCAAAGGTGTTTTCAAATAGTGCCTTTTCAAGAGGAATTTTACTAAACACTCGAGTTGTTTATGTTATCAAGTGGCTCAACACAATAATGGAAATATTTTTAGCATGATGTTTGTATAATTTTAGCTGCAGTTACATAATTACCCAAGTACTTAATGACTCCACCATGTTAGCTAACTGGATGCTTCTTGAGTTTTAAAACAAATTGGAGTACAAAGAATCATTTCTATTCTTTATTGGAGTTCGATTAATATTACATCTGGAACAATGTGACCTTGGAATTAAGCAGTGAGGTTGGCATGGTCCATTTACCAGGATCTGTATATTTCATCTTTAAGTCTCCCAGGTATGAACAGCCTGGCCGGGACTCCTTGAATCTTAAATGAGGCACTCCCCGTATTTTTGCCTTCCATTTGTGCTCCCGTCACAGTGTACCTTAGCACAGAAAATAAAACTCATCTACCTTTACAGGGAGGCGAATAGGATGCGTGAGAGTGGGAGGAGTTGGGGTTTTTATTCTAAGAGAAGTTTAATGCATTATTTGTGGGTTGACAGCTGAAAGAAAATGTTACTGAAGCATTTTTATACCTTTGTTATAATCGGATTCCCAATGACTTTGGGGTTCAAGGTCCACTGATTAGATATGAACAGGTAGAGTGTTAATGCAGATAAACTATTCTATCTCACTTTGGAATATTTCCATCACAAACACAAATGTTTAGCCGAGGAAACATCTTCCAGATTTTGTAGCCTTCACTTAATAAAAATATTCAAAGACATTGCTCTCCGTCTTTATAATTTTCTTCCCAGGAAGGAAGCCGCATAGCCATGAGGGCTGTAAACAGGTATTACCTTCTAAAGAATCAGCAGAGTGGGGGAATTCAACATGTAATCCACCACATCCTTACCTCCACCCAAATCTCCTCACTCCAGCTGCAAACTTTAAACTCTGAAGTGTTCTTGGACTTTTACTCTGTCACTGCTTAATGCCCTCCTTTCTTCTTTGAAGTCAAAGTGCATCTATCTCCTTTATCACTTCAGGCTCAACCTTGAATGTACTCTTTTTGCATGTTTCAAAACTAGTGATTTTCAAGGTTTGAAATTTTAACTGCCGTGCTTTAACCCAGTCATCTATTCAACATACACTGAACTGCTGCTACGTGCCAAGCACCATTCTACACACCGTGTGGGCATTGTAGACAACAGGAAAGATGGCTCTTGATCCCTGTACTCAAGGAACAGGGTGGGAGGAAATGTCCCAGGTACAGGCTGACACCAACCTGAAACAGAAAATGATGCTATGATGTGTCAACAGTTTTAAAACAAAATGATGTTAAAAAACCAAAATATGCTAAATGAAATAAGTCAGACAGAACAAGTTAAGAACCATTTGAATTCACTCATGTGTGGGATATAAAACTGAAAGCAATAAATGAACAAACGAGAAAAACAAACAAAAACTCATAGACACAGACAACAGTGTACAGATCATGTGTCATAGAAATGTACACTCAAAACCTATGTCATCTTATCAACCAATGTTACCTGCATACATTTAATTAAAAAAACAAAATAAACATTTACCTAGAAATCTTAAGAGATATATTCCAAGGAAGTGATCATGTGCCCAAATACACATGTACAAGGATCTTCACCATATTTTGGCATAACATTGAAAACCAGGAGTGGTTAAATAAGTTATAGTGCATTATATGGTGGACTATTCTGAATCCATTAAAAACGATGCTGCAGAAATGTTTCACATTACATAGAAAGATGCTTACAACATATTAAGTAAAAATTGCTCGTTTCAAAATTGTATGATTTGATTTCTCTAACATAAAACAGTGATTCTTAACTGGGCTCTATTTATCTCTCAGGAACATTTGTCAGTGACCGGAGAGCCACTCGGCCGCCACAGTGGGACGGTACTCTTAGCATCTAGCGAGTAGAGACTGAGGACCTTGCTGGACATCCTGCCATCCATGGGGCGGTCCCCATAACAATGATCTGGTCCACAATATCAATAGTGCCAAAGTTGGAAAGCCCTGCTCTTCAATTATTACATGCAGCGTTGAAAGGACAAATATCTTTAGCATAATTAGTGTCATGGGTGACTTTTAGTGTTATTTTTCTTGGTGTGTTTATTTGAATTTTGTTTTAAATGAGGACACGTTGACTTTGTAATTAAAAACAAAAAGAAACTATTTACAAACGTGGTGCTAAAGTTTGGATTCATTATCTCACCCTCACAGTTCTTTTTTGTTTTTGTTTTTTAACCAGTTTAGGCATTTTTGTCTTTTCTCCTGTTCTCCTGGACTTGCACCTGATTGCCCGTCTCTGCGACGGATCTGAGTGTTACCTGGGTCTGGCTCACTCCTGAGTGAGTAACATGGGTGTAGGTATTTGTCTGCTTAGTAATGAGCTAATATCTATCCAGGGAAGTAATTTATCCAGGGAAGTCATTTGTTCCATGTTTTTTTAATTTTTAATTTTTATTTATTTTTAATTTTTCAAGCTGTTTTATGTTTTGAATCGATGGTCTTAGATGTCAGTGAGTTTTATTCTCAGGAAGTCACAATACCTTCTATCCCTCAGCACAGCAAATGAAGCTCATCTCCGGAAAAACCGGGGAGCAATTAATGATCGTCTCATTTTGGGGTTAAAATATTGTGGTTTATAAGGACCTACACAGGCTTCTAATTTGGCTACCTCTTTTTAAAGCCACTACAGAAATAAAGATTAGCAATAAAATACCTTTAACGAGCTCCCGAATTTCACCTGCGGGGAGCTCAGGGCCAGTGGCACTCCGCTGGTTTGCGGAATGTGATCGTCCTCTCTGCAGAAACTTTTCCAGGACTTCTGCTACTTTAAATGTGCATGTTTTATTCATCAGGAATTAATCATCTTCGTTCTCTGATTAAAAGTCATATTCCCTTGGCAGGACAAGCATTGTCAAGTGGGCAATGCAGACTGTTTTCTCTTTCACTGGACTCATTTTCTAACTAGAGCTTGCATACCCGTGGCAGAAGAGCTTGACATTAATGGGAATTCTTGCAACATACCCATTTACTGGGACCCGTGATTGTAGGTGCACTCGATTTGATTACATCAAATGTTCTCCCCCTCCCCAAATAAGGAGTGCAATTAATTTATCAGTAGCTGGTTTGTTTCCCTGCGTAGATGCCGGTTTATGATGAGTCCATCAACGCTTGGGCATGAATTTATTTCCGATTTAATCAGTGTTTAAATTGAACTGGGATCAGGCAGAACAAAACACACAGTTTTGCATAATTATAACAGAGCAAACAGAAATAGTCGTGGGACTTTAGCATTAGAATCCTCACTGCAGAAGCACAGATGAATTAGGAGATGTTGATAAAAAATATCTCCAGGAATAAATCCTTTTTAAGCACTATATTAGATTCCCAATGCCTGTATGACCATTAACTTCGCATTAATTACTTTAAATTTTCTTATGCTGTATGCAGCTCTGAGTAGAAATCCTATAGGCTGAGCAAACTATGGAGGCACGTCTTGTCATGCTCCATTAACTTAAATTATTAGGTTGTTCAGAAAGACATTTCTTCCCAGGCTTGTGTAGGTGGCAGGTTCAATATTTCATAGCTGTTCCTCTGTGCGCCTCTAACCTCGTTTCAGCCAGTGTTGCTGAAGTACAGGTTTACCTTGTGGGAAGATGGGCTACCTTGGAAAACTGATTTTAGATTGTCAGTTGTCGAGGAACTCTCTAGATTAAAAACTGCACTTGCTGATTTTGCCTCCTCCTAACTACTAAGAGAAAGGCTGAATAAATACTGCTCTTCAGGCCAGGGATTTCCTGACTAGTCATTTGTTAACTGCCTAAGTTTATGTCTCAGATTTTCCTCCCCCTCCCCTCCTCCTCCTCTTCCTCCTCAATAAAGCATCAAAAATACTGTTTAATTCTCCTCTTCCACACTGTCACCTGATTTCCCTCCTTCCATCCTCAGAGAACCACTGTTTCTGAAGTGGATGTCTCTTTCCAAGCATGTCCTTATACCTTCCCTCCATCAATCTATATCCTCAAACATGTATTAATTATTTTATATGTATTTAAACATTAAAATAATCCTCACCAGAGGATGTGTTTTATTGCTAGGGGATGGACCAGGTGGGAGACAGATAGAGAGGGAAACGTTGATCAGTTGCCTTGATCTGTTGCCTCCTATATGTGCTTTGACCGGGAATTGAACCCGTAACCTTTTGGTGTATGCGATGGTTCTCCAACCAACTGAACCACCCAGCCAGGGCTGCATTTAAACTTTTAACAAATCGTCTCAAATTGAACAAATGGTCTCATATTGAAGGTATACTATTATATATTACATTTTTTTCATTAAACAGTTTTTAAAAGATTTTATTCATTCATTTTTTGAGAGAGGGCAAGGGAGGGAGGGCGAAAGAGAGGGAGAGAAATATCAGTGTGTGGTTGCTTCTAGTGTGCCCCCTACTAGGGACCCGGTCAGCAACCCAGGCATGTGCCCTGACGGGGAACTGAAACAGCAACCCTTTGGTTTGCAGGCTAGCACTCAATCCACTGAGCCACACCAGCCAGGGCTTTTTCATTAAACATTTTAAAAGTTATATCCATGTTGTGTGCACATGAAGATCTAGTTTCTTCATTTAAATGACGGTACAATATTCCCATGTGGGACTCTACCACAATTTATTATTTATTATTCTACTGAGGGAAATGTAAACAAATGTTTAATTTTTCACTATTACAACCAGTTAGTAAAGATCCTTTTAATTACCATTAAGCTGGGATTTGTATTTGAGACCATCTGACTATAAAGTCTGTGCTCTCTCCTCACTCTATCAAGTGGGCTCTGCAGTGACATATTTTTACAATCCAGTTTTGTTTTAGTTCAGCATTAAAACGTGGTCGCACCATTTCATCTCCAGATGAGAATCACTTGACTAATTTCATCAGACATGGAGGGTGGATTTAATGTCAAAGGCTAAGCTGCAGAATATCGTGACCACTAGCCACACGTGGCTACTGAGCACTTGACATGTGAATGGTCCAAATTACAATGTGCTGCAAGTATAAAATACATACCAGGTTCTGATGGAAAATAGAATGTAAAATACCTCAAACCAACCTTTGGTATCAAAATGATATTTTGGATATATTGGGTTAAAGAAAAATATATTGTTAAAATTAATTTTATCTATTTATTTTTACTTGGTTAATGTGGCCTCCAGATAATTTAGTTCCATTTGCGGTGTTTGGGACAGTGCTGGTAAGGGATTAGATTGAATTGATGGAGTCTATTCTTCTGGGTGCCAGGTGGGGACAGCAGAGAGTTGCTAGAATCAAGAGTCTATGTAAGGTGCGCAGAGCAAAGGTGCTGTGCTACCGAGATGAGAGGCTCAGAACGGCAGGATATTCTCAGCAAAGGGGTCTAACGGGGCTGCAGCCAGTAAGAATCTAGGGATTAGATCCTGGATCCTGGCTGAGAGGGATCCGAGC
Organism: Mormoops blainvillei; assembly: GCA_004026545.1. NCBI lineage: Eukaryota > Metazoa > Chordata > Mammalia > Chiroptera > Mormoopidae > Mormoops > Mormoops blainvillei. The sequence goes on from PVJD01004706.1 coordinate 106,678, forward strand.
CAGGGCCATCTAGAGGAGAGAGGACCGTTTAAAAGTGAAAGGTCAAATCTAGCACAGGTTTAAAGTTACACGATACTGTTTGAATCCTATGTGAACTCAGGCAAGTAATTTGATCTCGGTAAGTCTCAGTTTTCACACATGCAAATTGAGGATGATAGCACTTACTATTTTTAGTTGATACCTGTAAAGAGCTTATCACATATAGTGAAGGTTTGCAATTATCATCACCTTTATTTTAATCAGCCATTGACAGAGCTTAAGAAGTGGCCTCCTTTTCCCACGAAGCAGTAGGCCCAGGCTGCAGGTATTACTACATCCAGGTTTAAAGTGACCTGTATGAAATTCAACATAAAATTCTCTCAGCTGAGAAGTATTACATTAGATTTTTTGTTTGTTTGTTTGTTTTTTGTTACTACCTTTTGTCTTGCCAAGGAAGAACCTTAAATTGATTTCTTTTCCTGACTCTAAGCTGGGGTAATGTATGCACTTGTTCATCACAGAGCTTTCCCCATCTTTTGTTAAGCAAGCATTAGGGATGCAGGTGAGTGATATATAATTAAAATGCTTACAGGTAAGTGAAAGAGATAGATGGGTTGTCAGCTGGCTGTGATACGATGTGATGGGAGCCAAAGTTGAGTGATGGGAAAGTTATTAATTCCATGGGAAGGTGCAGATGGCCTCAATGATGGTGTTAAAAAGCAGAGAACATCCTGTCCTTTAAATTCCCCAATCTCCCAGTCCGATGTCCTTTATCTCTACCAATGATCTCCATCCACCAACAGAAAAGTGTCACCCTAGAGGGCATCACTAATAGAAACTGCTCCGTTGGCTAAGACCCAAGCTCTGATTTTCTTCTCAGTACCACCTAACCTCTTGCACCCACCTAACTTCATTCATGGTGGCCTCTAAAGTGCGATGTGACCATTCAGAGGCTTTGCAAGACAACTCAGAGGGGTTAAGAAAACATTAAAGCTTTTATTTATGTTTAGTTTTTAATCATCCTTTTATAATGTATATATTTTTGTGTGTTTTTATGATTATATAATATGCTAGTACAGCAATACAAGTATGTGATACACAGAGGCATGTGTATATATTTTGAGAGTGAGCAAAATTTTTTAATGATGGGGTAAACGTCATCAAAGAAGTCTATAGACAACTGCCTTAAAGTATTATTTAGGATTTGTGGTTTCTAGTAGAAAGAAACCTAGCTCACGCTAGCTTACGGAGAGACGGTCCTTTATGGCGCTCTGAACGGAAAAGACCAGGTACGTGGCTAGCCTCAGGTATACGCAATCATGGTTGCAATGGTACTTACTGTCAGGGTGCCCTCACTCTCTGTCTCTCAGCTGTTTCTTCATGTTGGACAAGATGGCACATGGAGGCCCGAACTCACACTTTCAACCTAACACCCAGCCAAGGGTGAAAGATTTTCTTTTGTGGTAGCAGAAAAGCCCCAGGGGACACTAACTGGTCTGGCTGGGGCCCCTACCCATTGCTGTATCAGTTAATGAAGTCAGTTGGAAAGGACTATTCTGGCCGCCTGGATTAGATCGTGTTCTGGGACAAAGGAGCAACGTGGGTTAATCCCGCAGGAACCTCATGGTAAAGGTTTTACCCGGGAAAGAGAAAGGAGACCAGGGAACTGGGCAGGCAGGACATGGACCGGCCTCGATGAGAGTGGAGCTGATTGCCCTGGGACAGGTCAGGGTAGGACAAGTCCCACGCAAAGATGTTAAAATCCATAACCCAGTGAGTAGCTTTTTCTTAATTATAGGTGGGCATGAGAAACCGAAGTAAGCTGCTGAACTCATTTCTAGGCCAAGGAAAGTTTTTTGTTAAATGTACATAAAGTTGACACCATCAGGTCTGGGCGAACATGGGTTCTGATCCTCCCAAGTTACAAAAAAGACCAAGATGTAATGTAATGTCTGTCTATTTAGAACCGCAGTGTACTTTCTCCAAGTGTATTGTATGATGTGCATCAAATTATAGGCTTTGGGGTCAGAGTGGCCTTGTGTTTTGTCTGACTGTTACACATGCTATCTGTGTACATGTTGGCCTATTTGCCAGGAACTTGGACTCTCGCTATGTCATCTGTACCTCCCTGGCAGTGTTGGGAAGACGAAATGAGAATACCTACCATAGTTCTTAGTAGTTAATAAATAGGAACTATTATGTTGATGTTGCTAAGGCTATTGTTTCCTTTACTACCAGTTTGGCCGAATTCCTGTAGTAAAGGATACAGGGCGGATTTAATCTTTGGAAACCCCACCGAGTCCCCACAGAGCCTGGCATGTAGCAGATGTTCCATAAATACTTGTTGAATGATGAGTGAGGGAATGAATGTAGCTCATTTTGTTTCAGATCATTCCCATGGGGCTCTATTGTGAAATGCTGCTCAGACTTTCAGCGCTACCAAAGGACAAACTATTCTTTGAACAAGAAAATTATTTTTTAGGGCTTTCCCTCTGTTCTTCTGAAATATGGGCCAACATTACTGCAGAGAAACTTACCAGCATTCTGGGATTTTGGCACTGGATTTGTGCGGAATTTTTCACGGTTTATTTCACTACTTTGTAAAATATTTTAATCTGTTTTCCCAAGCTGACCACAAAGAGCCAGAATGAGCCCTCCCTGTTGACGCCTCCAAAGACCCTCCCCTACTCTGGAAGGGCTAAGAAGACTGCCATGCCTGGGACTGTCTGAACTGCTTGAGAGAGCGCCTTGGGAATAAAGGTTATGGGTTTACACAGGCCAGCTTTGCACTGCTGTGACTCTCAGTGTGGAGGATGTATGTTGCCATGGAAAACAGTTCTTTAAAAAGACAGGCTGTTTTTTTTTGGGGGGGGAGTAGTGATCAAGAGCAAAGAGGTACACATTTGCCCACATGCTGCTGAGGGACTCATGTCTGAAAGTTCTTGTTTGTCCAAGAATCTGGTGTACTGGTACTTCTGCCCACAGGGAAACAGAGTGGTGTTCTCCCCAAAACGCTGTCAGAAACTTCCAGCCTCAGAAAGTCCTGATGGAGTCACCGGGGCTCTCGTCTCAACCCCCGAACTGTAGTTTACTGAAGCCAGCACAATGCCACGCGAAGGGCTGGCTCACTGCCCAGAGAAGCCTCTGGTCACCTTGATTTTGAGAGTAAAACAGACGAATGAAGTTGGTGATGTGTGGGCTCATTACTGATTATGACCAAAGTCACTTTGGACTTGTGTAGAGACTAGAAAGATGCTACTCTGAGCAAGGAAGTGCCGTGACGCAGTCCCTCAGCCCAGGTACTGAACAAGATGGAAAAGACTGACTACATTGGAAACATTTACTCAGTAGATTGTGGTGACTCACAATCGGGAGGAATGCCCAATTCTGAGATTTTCCCTGAGGGTGAAGGGTTTGAGTTTGGCACCCACATTCTTTTTAAGACCTGCAACTGAAAGCGCACAGGGCTTACACCCACGAGTCCCAGAAGGCTGAAGCAAACTGAGAACCAGTTCTTAATGGGCTCGGGCAGGGTACCCCAAAAGTCCCAAGTGCTAAACACACACCACCGTGGTTCTGCTGCTGGCTCCCTGAGAGTGTCCTGAGAGTGGGTGAGCTCCAGGAGACAGGGTGCTCAGGAAGCAGGCCCTGGTCAGTGGACACGGGAGAAACCACAAAGTTGAGCTATAGCACCACCTTCTGGAATACAAAAGACAGGCTTCTGAAAGACTGTCCGGTGAGTTGTGAGAACCAAAGTATAAAAGCTTAGTAAAATTATCACTATTTGCTGATGATATATCTTATTAGCTGAAAATCCCAAAGACTCAATAACAACAAAAAACTATTGGATCTAATTGATAAATGTAGTAACATGGCAGGATATAAAAACCAATACACAAAAATAAGTTGCCTGTCTATACACCAATAATAAAACATCTGAAAAAGAAACAAAAGCTGTGCATTCACATTAGCATCAAAACCAGTAAAATACCTAAGAATAAACTTATCCAGGGTAGTGAAAGGTCTTTACCATGAAAACTATAAGATGTTGCTGAAAGAAGTCAAAGAATACACAAACAAATAGAAGTACGCCCTATGTTCGTGAATTTTAAGAGTTAATATTGTTAAAATGCCCATGATTCCCAAAGCTATGTATAGATTTAACATAATCCCTATCAAAATTCCAATGGCATTTTTCATACAGATAGGAAAAAAAAATCCTAAAATATGATGGAACCACAAAAGACCCCCAATAGGCATTGTAATTCTGAGAAAGAAGAACAAAACTGGAGGCATCAAACTATACTACAAGGCTATGGTAATTAAAAAAGGTATGACACAAGTATAAAAATAGACACATGGACCAATGGAACACAATAGAAAGCCCAGAATTAACCCCCTGCATATTTGCATATTTGATAAAGGAGCCAGACATATCCAGTATCTCTTCAACAAACGGTGTTGGGAAAACTAGATAAAAACATGCATAAAAATGAATTGAACCTCTCAAAAAATATACTCAGAGAAATGTGTGAAGGGGGTCAAAAGATCAAAACAAAACAAAACAAAAACCTCCCTACATTAGTCATCTATGGGCTGCTTATTTTGTTTCCCAGAGCTTAATTCGAAGGCTACATTTTTCTCTCTCCACCCTCCCTTTTTCCTTCTCTGATCATATCAATAGTCAGAAGCTGCTTGGGTCATCGTGGATAGGGAAGGATGGGAGGAAGGGAGTAATAATAGTGTATCCTCAAGGGAGCTGCAGCAGAGATACACTGTGGGCAAAAGAAGAGACAAGGTGGATGCACATTCTGTTCTGCTTCTATTTCCTCTCCTTGCCCTTACGATTATCCTAACCCCAAGTAGAAAACAGACAATTGGACTCTCTCTCTTCCCTTTCTCAACTCCTACCCTGGCAAAGATTGCAACGTTGGTTTACTGGTGCAGCTCTTGAGGTTAGGGAAAGATGACATGGAAAGTAACAAAACTCCAGCGTTCCACTTTTGATCCTTGTCTTGACGCAGAACTACCTCTTTCCTGGGTAAAGCCATTTGGTCATTATGAAGTTTGTTAGGATATGGGAAAAAATTAAATCAAAATAGATAAAAGAATTAAATGTAAAATCCCAAACTGTAAAACTCCTAAGAAGAAAACAGGGCAGGAGATCCTTGACACTGATCTTGGCAAAGACTTTCTAGATATGACACCAAAAGCACAAACAGCAAAACAAAAACAAAACAAAAAAAAAAACCAAACAAGTGGGAATATATCAGACTTAAAACTTTTGCACAGCAAAAGAAACAATTAACTAAATGAAAAGGCAACATAAAACAGGAGAAAAATTTTGCAAACCATTTATTGGACATGGAGTTAATATCTAAAATATAAAAAAACTTATACAAATGAATAGCAAAAAAAAAAAATCTGATTAAAAATGGGCAGAAGAAGTTGACGTTTTCCCAAGGAAAACATAGAAATGGCCAACAGGTACATAAAAAGGTGCTCGACATCACTAATCATTAGGGAAATGCAAACCAAAACCACACTGAGGTAGCACCTTAACCTGTTAGAATAGTTGTTATCAAAAAGACAAAAGATAGCAAGTGTTTCATGAGGATGTGGAGAAAATGGAATGCTTGTGCACCATTGGTGGCAATGTCAGTTGGTAGAGCCACTATGAAAACCAGTAAGGAGGTTTCTCAAAAAATTTAAAATAGAACTGCCATGATCCAGCGACTCCATTCCTGGGCACCTCGCCACAGGAAGTGAGTATAGGATATTGAAGAGACATCTGCACTCTCATGCCCATGGTCGAATTATTAATAATAGTCAAGATATGGAAACGACCTAATTGTCCCTCAGTGGGTGAGTGGATAAGGGTGTGATGCTCACACACGAATATATTTCAGCCATTAGAAAGAAGGAAATCCTACCATTTGTGACAACACAGATGGATCTTGAGGGCACTGTACTAAATGAAGTAAGTCAGACCCTGAAAGATAAGACTGGATAATGTGGAATCTGAAGAAACCAAATCTTGAAGAGAAACAGAGTAGAATGGTGGTTACCCAGGGCCGGGGATGGGTGAAAAGGGGAGATGTTGGCCGAAGGGTGAGTTCGTTCTGGGGATCTATCATATAGCATGATGTCTACAGTTAATAATTCTGTATTGTATACCTGACAGTTGCTAAGTGGGTAATCTTTCTTTAAAGTTTATTTTTATTGCATTTTTTCCATTACCATTTATCTTAAATGTTTTCACCACAAAAAAGAAGTGAAGATTACATGGTGCTATGGTGGTAATCACTTTGCTATACATAAATGCATCAAATTACCATGTCATATAATACGGTATTATATGTCAATTATATCTCAATAAAGCTGAAACGCCTCCTCCCCCAACTCCAAAAAAGAACAAAAGTACAATTCAATTCCTGCTTTTTTCAATGGAAGAGTGGGCAGAGGAAGAAAGATTCTGTTGGGGAGATTAGATGTTCCTTAGGTCTGAATTGTAGGAAACGAATTGTGTTTGAATGTGGCAGTTTATATTTGCTCCACTGCTGGGAGGAGGATACATAAATAAAAGGGCTTATGCTGCTGGGAAGAAAACAGGGCTCAGGGCTCCAGACCCAGGCTGATGAATGGCAGGCAGAGGAGGGCAGGGAGTGGGCTCTGACTCCACGTACTCTACGTCCAGTGGAAAGGCTGCATCTATTTGGCTGACTACTATGGAAACTTGGACTGATGTCAAAGGCAACACAAGCAGATGTATGGACCTGCCGAGGCTACCGACAGTCATGTGATCAGCTCACCAGTTGGGATGATCTGTCTACAAGGCCGTGATGAAGCTGGACAGGAAATATTTTCACCAACAGAAGTTAAGGTGGTTAGGCTAGACTCTGGTCAAAGTCTCAAATGGAAAAACAAAAGGCATGGGTAACTCTTTCTTCTGCCCTCTTTCTCCCTCTCTCTACTTTTAGCTGTATCAGAGAAAGACTGTGGGCTTACATACATCAGTTGAATTATTCAGCTGTTGATTTGAAGAGAAAATTTATGAAAGAGGCCCTGGCCAGGTGGTTCAGTTGGTTAGAGCATTATTCTGATGTGCAAAGGTTGCAGGTTATATCTCCGGTCAGGGCACATATAAGAAGCAGCTAATGAGTGTATAAATAAGCGGAACAACAGATTGCTGTTTCTCTCTATCCTTTCCTTCTTCCTCTCCCTCTCTCCCTTTTTCTCTCTCTCAAAGTCAATAAAAAAAAAAAAGAAATACTGTGTGAAAGAAAATAATTGTGAGATGAACTTATTCTTAAGGTTGATTTGGGATATTTCCTACCATGAAATATCAAGAAACTACTTCAGATTGTACACCTAGAGATCGGGTAAGTATGGTTTAGGTTATAGAAATCTTCGAAACTAAGTAACTGTCTCCTCATTGCTATGAGATTTCGCTCAGTGGTTGTTAATCTGGCATTTGTACAGAGATCTAAACTTTGCAGAGCATTGGCCTACTCTGTGCTCATTTGAGGGGCATTACAACACTTGCAAGGTTTGTATAGTACATGTTATTCTTCCCCTGTGATGGATGACTGGGATTCACACTCAGATAACTGAGTGTGGCCCAACACATTCGTTCAAGGTCACATATCCAGTTAAAGACAGAGCTAGACCAGAAGCCCAATTCTCCATACTCATATCTGTGTTTTCTCTACCTCTGTTTTAGCATGGCCAGAGACAACATCTTCTGCTTTGATTGGATCAGTTTTTACATGACTCAGACTTTCACGAAAACATGTTGGAGCCTCCTTGGTGGGTGACTGCAGCATGTCACGGGGTCCACAGGGGCAGCGAGGGGCTAAGAGCAGGAGGAGAGTGGCTGCGGCGTCTTTCCAAGAGGAAGAATAGGACAGTTTAAACAGGCGTGGAGGTGAACATTTCCCCTTGAAAAATCTTTGCTTTGTAAAAATAGAGACCTTTTTGTAGCAGCCTAGTGCAGAGGTAATTATGATGGCTTAAATCAATGGAGCTCTTTGTGGATAGTTTTATTCTTCCAAAATTATGCTTGCAGAGTTTTAAGTGACCACAGTTTCTCAACATATCAGTAAGTAGAAAATGAACAAGTCACATTCCAATTAGTTTTATGGATCTAATGTTGCAATGATGTTTTTAGTCACATAAAAATATATTCACTCAGAATGTAAGTATATAGGAAAATGAGCAAATGCAGCTATATTATCAGAAATTGTTTTATGTTTCCTTTATTGATATTTGTTTTCTGCATCAAAAGACATTCACTAAGTATTATTTTATGTGAATGATATCTGTGAGCAGAGCAATTATTCCTAATTTTTTGAGGGCTCTTGTTTTGTTTTCTGTTTTCCTTCCTTCAGTTAGAGGCCATCTGCCACAGGGCAGTCAGTGTTTCACCCCCCAGAAAAGGCATTTGTTTGGAGTAACCACCGTCATGGGCCGTGGGGAACTATTTAAGATGAAAACATATTCATGACTCTCTCCTTTTCCCCAAGGCCAAGAGTTGGCCTCATTAGGTGTCCTACCGATGACACAGGCAGGCAACTGGGCCCTCTGTCTCTCAGTCATATGATTGCAACGAGGCTCCAGACTTTTCTGTCTCCCCCGGCTCGTGATTTTTATAGGGGAGACTGAAGGACTTCCCTTCCTTGGCTGGATTCTCAGAGTGGTTCTGCTTGTGGGTTGATCTGGTGGGGCCATTGGTCACAAGAGCCTGAAGTACAAGTCAGCTGAATTATATGGAGTGTTAACTGACAGTGGGAGAAAGCATCTTAACTGGGAGTTGAGTGCCAAATCATTGTCCAGGGGTGAAGCCAGGTCTTGGAGAAGTAGTCTAAGTTGCAAAAGGTGAAATGATATTTTAACCAAGAGACAGAGTTAGAAGCTGGGAGACTAGGACTTAGCTGGATAGTTAAGTGGGAAGTGGGTTGGAGTGTGTGGTTCAGGATAGAGGTCATGAACAAGGAAAAGCTCTGGAAGACTGCAGAGACACCTTGAAGGAGGGTGTGCCCAACCTGTTCAAAGAAAAGGCTATAATTGCAATGAAAAGAAAGAAGAAAAACGTTTTCTAAGGAGAAGGTTTAGAAACATCCGCATGAGCTCAACAGTGGACAATCCATCAAGTGAATGATGGCAAACACTGTTTTTGAGTCTGTTGCAACCAGACATCTGGCGAAGATTAAGTACAGCAGGTCCTCAAATAACGTTTTGTTCAATGTTGTTTTGTTATAACTTTGGTGAGATGCCATAAGTACTCAGCTCCGGTTTATGTCAATTAGCCTATGGTAAAATTGGTTTCTTTATACATCATTTTGCATAAAGTTGCAGAAACTGCAGATGATGTTAAATGAGGCCTTTCAGTACAAGAGGGCCAATGTGATGGCAAAACCAAGGCCTGGGTAGACACCGAGAAATGATCCTAAGTGTTTCTGTTTTTCAGGTTCTGTGAGGGAGATGTGAAAAACTTTAAAAAGGGATTTCACTCTCTAAATTAAGCTTGCGGGTTTTCTAGACAAAATTTCACCAGATGGGAGTCACTGTGCAGTAAGTGTTTGAGTGGCTTCAGCTTTCAGTGAGGCAGACAGCTGTCTCCCCGGGTCTTTCTAACTGACGTCTGTCTACCGACTGACCCCTGCAGCAGAACCCCCCTAGGCCCACAGGACTGAGGGCACACTCCTATAGGAACAAGAGCAGGCTTCTCAGCATTAAGGCTTCTCTCTCCTCAACTTTTCCTCATCTTTTTGCATTTCTTTTGATTCTAGTACAAAGTACCTTAGCCCTGGACTGTTTCTGAATTTTTATGCTAGCAATTTATCATAGAGTGTTAGAGCTGGAAGGGGCATAGGAATCATCTTGTGTAAAGGCATTATTTTGTGGATTAGAAAATTGAGGCCTGTGATGTTTACCCAAAGTGATAGATGGAGCAGCTGCACTTAGAACACATCTGTCCTGACCTCATTACATCATACGTGAGATATGGGCAATAATGAACCATTTCAAAGGTAAGAAATATATAGTAAATATGGGGATGCCATCAGAGCATAGAGAAGGTGATTATTTTACTGTTTTGAGTTGGATTACCGATCAGATGTGGGAATTACTTTTCACAGCAAGTTAAATAGCAACAGATACAACATTAACAAAAAGCTAAAGAGCAGCCCTTATTTGTTCTTAAAACCGGTCAGTCCACTGAATAGTTAAAATAAGTTATAATAAAAAGGTTTATTTCTAGGTCAAAGGTCAATGAATTGGTTTAACTTTAACAGTTTTGTTTACCAAATTCCTTTAAAAAAAAAAGAATAGGAAAAACTGTTTCCTCATTCCTGTACTATTTCTTTCCCTAACCCCTCAGGTTTGAGAAGTCACCATCTCGAAACCAGTTGAATCAAACTGCCGACTCCACCACTGTGATTGCTAGCACTGATTCCCAGTTCCCTTTCTAGGTGTTTATTTTATCTTCACCGTTATGCTGTAGTGTGTGTAGTAGGAGTCGGGGAGGTAAGGTGAATCCTGAGCCATCATGCTGGGAGTGGGGGGAGCAGAGATTGTCAGGTAGCCATGTGCCGCTAGGAGATAAAGTTTGAGGCAATTAACTGATGATCTTTTCTTTCGAAATTTCCCCTTTGCTTCTCCTATTTACGTAGCTAGAGAGCAGTTGATGCCCATTCCCTAATGAATGGGTGGGACAGTAGAGAAAGAAGAAAACATAGGCAATTCTCCCTAGATATGGCTTCTGAAAGCCTTATAAGCCACAGCAATCCCTATATTGGGTTTCTACCCCCAACATTTGAAAACACTTATTCATAAAGATGCATGTATTCCTATGTTCATTGCAGCATGATTTATAATAGCCAAGATATGAAAACAACCTAAGTGTCCTTTGATGGATGATTGGATGGAGGAGATGTGGCTCATATATGCAATGGTATATGGCTCAGCCATACGATAATGAAATCTTGCCATATGCAACAACATGGATGGATCTTGAAAGTATTACTCTAAGTGAAATAAGTCAGATGGAAAAGGGTAAGAACTGTATGATTTCATTCATATGTGGGATATAAAAAAAAGCAACAAATGAGCTAATGAAACAAAACTCATAGATACAAATAAGAGAATGGTGGTCTCCAGAGGGGTTCACAGAGTAGACAGATGTTCATTATCAAGTTGTACACCTGAAATTCATAATGTTATTAACCAATGTTACCCCAATAAATTTAACTTTAAAAAAGCCTTAGTCCATCTTTTGGTAGCTTTCTGAGAAAGGGAGTATGGGACGTATATTGAGATTTTGTGTGTTTTTTCAAATATTAAAAAATTTTAATGTGTACCATATGTAATTTTAAATGAATGTATAGCTGTGATCATGTCATACATGCTATGAAGTTTTACATGGCTTAAAAAGATTTTTATTCTACCCTCATGCTTGATAGTTTGGCCAGGTAAAGAACTTTTGGGATGTTGGAGACCTGGGGCAGGGCATGACTAATTGTTTATACAGAATTTAAAGAAACCCTTCTATTCTCAACATCTCTAGCCTTGGGTGACTCCAGTTCCTGATTCATTCATAAATTCAAATCACTTGACTTCTCACTGATAGTATCCTCTCATCTCTTTCCTTGTTGCTGAGTCATTTACCAATTCTCCACCAGCTTCCCATCCTCATGCAGGCAGTACTTTGGAGGGTTACCAAAATGGAGTCTGTATGTCTGTTTCTCATTTTAATTATTTTGCGTCTTAGATTACATTCCTTATGAAGGTATGTTGGATTTTGTACTTTAGGCCACTTCACCAGAGGAGAAAACATTAAACTGGAAGGAAGCACCCAAACCAGTATTTACTGAAGAGGGGGGGGTTCTCCCCGGTGGTACAGGAAATAATGTATAGGTGGTGCAGGCAGTGCACAGCCAAGTAAGTGTTTAAGTATAACTTTTCGTGATGTGTATGAGAAAAACTATGGCCAGCCCATTATGTCAATCAGGATTGTTTTAAGGTACATGTAAAATGGAGCTATGTAAAAAAAAGGTGAGGCTTAAAGACAAACATTAAACAAATAATAATATAGAGAGTCAGTAATATAGAAAAAATCAAGAAGGTGATATACAAATTAATAAGATTTAAAAAACACTTATTTTATAGAGGCAAGAAAACCCTAGAGAAATTATGGATGCATGATTATTAAAGACATGGGCCCTGGAGTCAGTTCTTGCTTGAATTTGAATCCTAACTCTACCCACTACTAACTGGGTAACACTTAGCAAGTTATATAACCTTTCTAAGTTTCCATATCTGTGAAATGGGGGTGAAAATAACAATACCTATCTCACAGGGTTGTTCTGAGGATTAAATTAAAGGGTTAGTATCTGGATCATAGTCAGTTGTCAGTAAGTGTTAACTATGGTAATTGTTATTAGTGATGGAATGATACTGAATCCTTGAGTCAGTTTGTTTAAAAATGTCACAGAAGAAAAAGAAAAAGCTAAAGAAACAAAGTAAGGCCAGTGAGTTGTCAATGTCGAGACTGAGTCTTACAAGTCAGGGTTCCTCAACCTCCGTACCCCTGACCTTTTGGGCAGGATAGTCCTTTGTTGTGGGGCTGCCCCGTGCATTGTAGGATGCTTAGCAGCATCCCTGACCTCTACCTGCTGGATACCAGTACCACTCCTCCCCGAGGGTGACAACCAAAAATGTCTTCAGACATGAGCAAATGTCCTCCAGGGGGCAAAATTGCTACATACTTACCTGGACTGTGTGAGACAGACCACAACATCGGGCCAGGCAGTCAGTGCTTACTAGATGCTAGTCCTCATTCTTATCTCCTTCTCTTTCTTCTTCTCCCAACATGGACTGTGAAAGCAGGAGGACCAAGGGACTGAGATACGTGCCCTTCTGGTCCAAATTCTAGTCTCTTACCCACTACCAGAGTTCTTGTGAGCTCCATAAGCCTTGAGAACGGAAACATTTCAGGTTAGACCATAAGAGCTTTGCAACTGGAAACCTCTAAGAATGTATATATTTATGCATGCTTATAACGCTCTGCTGAAGTCATTGTAAATGAAACATGGAGACTGCCTCTAGACAGGCAAGGGCAGAAGATGGCCATCAAATCTTGTACTGTGTGCTTAGACAACATTTCAACTGGCATCCTGAAAAGTGATCCCCTTTGGGGAAACCGAGGCAACAATAAATATATCTTTCTCCTGACCTTTCTATAGACCCGAAATGATGAAGGTGATGGCCACCTTTCTTTGTGGGGTGACCATACAAACTTGAAAACTCTTACCAGCTCTGACCGCTGTTGCCAACCTACAACAAGCTCACAATTCTAAATGTGGACCCTGCCCACTAGCTTGGATATAGTGTCTTTGTTACACAGTGTAGGAGGGAGGATTTGTGCTGTGGATGGCTGAGGCAAATGCTGCACAGGAGGTGTGAGGCCGTCAGTATGGGAAGTGTAGGAAAGGGAATATCTTGACACAGTACAGCTTTACAAATAATACAGCATTAAGGGTCTTGCTGGGAAGCTACACAAATAGAAAGAACCACATTGCATATGGAAACCAGAGACAGGATCGATAGACATCAGGTGGGGAGATAGTGGAAAGAGTACCACAGTGTTTGCCTTCCTGAATTTTCTTTGCCACTTAATAGCAGTCTACAAATCACCTCATCTTCCACATCTCAGTTTCTACCTCGGGAAAACAATAAAGCTTACTCTGCCTAGCTCTCAAGATATTGCCAAGATCAAATGAGGCAGTGTGTAAATAAAAAATTTGAAGACCTGAGTGCGGCAGGTGTTACCTTTCTAAGTGAGACCGAATCTAGCAAGGGGCCAAGAAACAAAATAGTCAATATTACAGTAATAAATTTGTATGGTGACGGGTGGTTACTAGACTTATTGTGGGAGCCACCTTGATAAGAACTATAAATGTCAAATCACTACGCTATACATCCAAAACTAATATTGCATGTCAACGATATGTTAATAAAAAAAGCCTTTTCATCCTTAAAAAATAAAAGCAGCAGCCCATGTTGCGAGTGGTGAGTAACAGTTAACAGTGATGAATGCATCGAATGTGTATGTGCCTGGAGATTTACATGCATTATTGATAATTTTTACAGCTTTCTGAACTAGGTATTTTTATTCCCATTTTATCAACAGAGTTAAATTTCTTCCAGGAACTGAACCCAATCCCTCCTGTTTCCAGAGACTATATTCTCCTTATCTCACATGCCTCCTCTCACTTTTTTTGTACTTTCATAGGCTGTCAGTATGGGGAGTCTGAAGTATGACTAATTTTTAAGCTTTCCATTCCTTGTAACTTAGTTCACAGCCCTGTAATTCCCCACCTAAGAAATATATGAAGGCTTTGATCTAGCAAATCCGTTATAAAAAGCTTCAGTTTGGAGACTAGCCTTCCCAGTTTCTGGAATATGTGAGTTCTGACCATGACGAATTCAGGCACCTCTATCATGGCCCTGCGGGAAGCTTGGAGGGTCACCTGTGCAAAGACCTCCCTTCATACACAGAAAACCACAGCACCTGCAACAAGGCTGAGAGGGTGTGAGTGGGGGAGGAGGAGGAGGTCTTTAGTCCCTGTATCATTGTTCTGTTGTTGCTGTAATAATGACTACAATTTAGGAGCTTAAGTCAACACAAATGCATTATCTTGCAGCTCCATCCGTCAGAAAGTCTGACGCAGGTTTCACTGGGCTAACGTTTTCCTTTTCTGGAGATCCCATAGGAGAGCCTGTGTTCTTACCTTTTCCAGCGTCTGGAGAAGGCCCCCATTCCTTGACTCATGACTCTTCTCCTGCATCTTTAAAGCCAGTAACTCTCTGGCAGTTCTCCCAGCATCACATTTCTCTCTGACTGACTCAGGCAGAGAAAGCTGTCCCCTCCTAAGGATTCACGTGATCAGATTGGGCACACCGGGATATCCAGTCTACTCTGTCGCAAAGCTCTTAACTTTAATCATACATGCAAACCCCCCGTTGCCACATAAAGCACCATGTTTCTGAATTCTGAGGATTAGGGTGTGAATATCTTTGGTGGCATTATTCTGCCAACCACGATCCACATTCAAGATTACAAGTACAACAGGCATGAACAGGTTTGGGGACACACACAACTGAGTCTTGGTAAACATACAACTAACTTCCTAGGGGCAGTAGCGGTGTGTGAGGGTTTTAGGGAGTAGCTGATGAGCTGATACCCCGTGACTGCTCAGTATGCATCGCGCATCTACCTTGTCTGATAGGACAAATGTACAGTTGGTTAGCTGGCGAAATGTTAAATGGGAGTTAGTACAGACGCAGGGAGTAACAGGAATAAGCAGAGCTTTAAAAATTTGAACTCGGCCCAATAGCTTTTCTCTGCAAGGATGTCTTTTTTTCCCCTCTGCTCAGCCTGAGATTTTAACATCTTCTGAATTCTGAGTGATCCATGTAGATATGTCTCACTTGTACTTCGGGTTGTAATTACTTGGTTTCACGCTCAGACTGGATGCTCCTTGAGGATAGGCCCTGTATTTGATTTACTGCGCATCCCATGATCTGGTTCAGTGTCTGTTACAGAGTGAGCGCGTGTGAATATTTGAAGAAATAAATGAGGAATACCCACCCTTTACACCCCCTTCTTGCAGGAATAGCTATCCAGGGGGATTTTCACCCATGTTGTCGGCCAGGGTCATACAGAGTCCTCCAAAGAGTAGGGGTCCTCCTTAGTATCTTACGAGGCTAGAAATGGGGCTTGGCTATGAAGATTTAAATTACAACCAGCTTATTGTTGATGGGGGAAGCACTGTCTCCCGGATCAATTCTGCAGAGGGTTGTAGGGTTCTGTTGTGCTGGCTGGTTCTCATTTTCTCTTTGATTGGAATGAAAGCAGGTTCACTTTGACAATTGCGGCAGGAACCGGTAGAGCTAATTGCCCTGGGAGATTACCGTGTGAGTAGGCAGTTGTGCAACCCTCTTAGACACAGGATTGCTCTTTGTGGTGATTTGCAATGACCATATAAGCCAGTGCAACACCTCATGTATTTTTCTCTTCCAGTAAGTATAATGAAGGACACACAGCATCATTTAAGTAGAATTAAATGGAGTTTCTTTACAATGTGTGTTCACTTTTTTTTTTTCGGTCAGTAATTTCAGGGCGATTGCTTTGCCAATGGTGCAAACAAGCTTGGACTGCTGTTTACAGAGCTGGGACAGACTACGTGTGTATGCGTGTGAAATACGGATAGTGACCTTGTCACAATTGCAGGTTCGTCACTAGACTTCAACAATTCTTCTACCACATTTTAGTTAGATTTGGACATCCTCTAAGCTCATTCTGGAAGTCCTTTAGAAATAGTCCAGCCGTGTTTTGTGTGGTCATAGGGGTGCCCTCTGGTGTGTGGTAGAGAAATCAGTGGAAAGCACGGCGTGGCTTTATCTCCATCTTTGGTCTGATCGCTCTTGCCCTAAATTCAGTGGAATATTTCTGTCAGAGTGGTTAATGTTATTTCGCCTTGGCCTTGTGATGTTTGATTTGTATGCATTCTTAGAATATTTTGGTCTCAAGGTAGTTTGGCGTTAAATGCAGCTGTAAAGGATGAAAAATAGCTTTGCTTTTACAATTTACTTTCGTAATCCACATTTACGAGTAAAAAAATGTGAAAGAAACCACGAGTGACTCCTTGGAATTTGTCCTGAGGCTAAGCCTCTTAATCTTTAGGAGAGAGCCAAATTGAGAATTACCTGCAGTGGCAAAACTCTACAAAAGGTGGTTGGTATGCATATTAGTCAGGCGGCTCCAGAGCAATGGAAAACTTCCCATATTTAATGAAAATAGCGGGGCCGAAAACGTTCCATAGTTAATGAAAATTATTAATCTACGTATTCAAGAAGCTCAACAAATTCCAAGTAGGATAAACTCAGACTCACACCCAGGCATACCATTGTAAATGTGATAAAACCCAGACAAAGAAAATTTTGAATGCATCAAGAGAAAAATGTCATGTATGTTGTCAAGTGCAAGGGAACGCCAATAACATTGGCTGCTGACTTCTCATCAGAAACAGTGGGGGCCGGGAGAAGGAACTGCGCTGATTCAGTAATGCTGAAGTCTGTAAATCATAGGGCTCTAGAACTATGGCCCCAGAGAAGAACTTCTGCGTACGGGGTGGCAGAAAAGTAGGTTTGAGTACAGTTGTAGGCAAAACATAGTTTATTCCTGTATTATTATTTATTAATTTTCGTATTATTTTCCACATGAACAACTGTAAACCTGCTTTTGCTCCAACCTGTCTTGTAAATCGTGCCTCTGTACTTTCTAATCTGTGTGCACTGCAGACATCACTAGTCAGCCACACCCCTCTTTCCCTTGAACCTTGTCTCAGACTCAGAATCCTCACAAGCAACCATCCAGCGACCCACTGCCAGCCCGCCAGAGACTGCATGCGGGATGAACTACAATGTTTACTATCCCAGCCTCATCACACAGGTGAGGAAATCAATGGCTGCAAGTCACGCAGAGTTAGAGGCAGATGCAGAAGTAGCTCCCGAGTCTCCTGACAACTGGTCCAGGGCACCACTGTGCACCTGTTCATATCCAACCAGCATCACAGGTCCTATTATATTTCTACCCATGGTTTTTGAATTTTGAATAACCAACCAGGCTTCTTTGTACTATTCCATAGGGACAGAAAGCTCTAAGACTAGAGTGTTCATGCTTGAAAAGGAATGATTAATCAAAAATGATAGACTTTGTTATATATATGTGTATATTTTAAAAACCCACAGTCATATTTCAGGCCTCCCTGGGATTTCCCTGGGGTTCAAAGCTGTGTTCCCAAAGCTCCCCTTTCAGTCTTCCTGAAGGTCACAGACTTGGCTGAGGTGAGAAAGCAGCTTCCTACCATCCTCCCCCTCACCTCACGCCCAGAGGAGACTATTACTAGTACCCCAGAGGAAGTTCTAAATTTCCATGGATAAAATCTCTCATCCGTCTCAAATTTTGAAGATGGAACTAGGCAGAACAACAGGTGCTTCAGGTCAGTGAACTATAGCAAGTGTGGGTTTGGCTCTTACTTATTAATATACTAGAAAACAGGAAGTGGATAACTAAATGTACCTCATTTTGGAGTTTTTATTTATTTCGTTAGAGTTTCCTCTCTCTTTCCTCTTTTACTTTGAAGAATTGGCTCTGGGAGCTCAGCTGGCTTGGTAGATCAATTACATAACAAAGCGACTCCTGCCCCTGGCCAAATCAATTGGGAGATGTCAATAGTTAAGTTAGTGTGAATCAGCTTCCCAGTGAGAATTCAACAAAATCTTTCCACTGTCCCCACTTACCCTCTTCTATTGCAGTTAGTTCTCTGTTCCTGCAAGTCCATCCCTGCCTCCCAGAAGGTTCCCTACTTTCACAGGCCTACCAGCTGGGCGGGGGTGATATTGGCATTCCAGAAGAGTAGACTTGCAACTATTTTCTCTTGCTTATTGACCCTAATGTCAGGTGCTGCGACCCCTGGCTTCTACTCTCCAACTTCCCATGCATCTTAACGATTTTGCTGAGAGACCAGCTTACGGTGAGAACGGGCCGGATAACATCTGTCTGCAAGGATTGCCTGGAAGTATAATACATAGTTAAATGCTATATTTTCTTTTATATTTTAACTAAATCCACTCAGGTTGTTTCCACAAACACGTAGGTAGATGAAAATGTAAAAACCTGTCTTGTCTGCTCAGCTTCTTTTCAATGCCATTCCTGCTTCTTTTCAGAGGACAGCTCTCAGGTGGGGCACTACTGGCGGGGGGTGTTGATCCTAGGAGGGGCTTCTGAGGGAGCTCGAGCCTTGGAGAGACCCGGGTACCTCTTCCCAAAGCCCCGTTGCATTAGAGGGTGGAGGCGTTTGTGGTTCCCTGGCGCCCACTGAGTGCTGCAGCCACCTGGTATTTCCCTTTTGTGCAGCTTCGTTGGGTTGTAGCTGCAACATCATCATCCCATAAGGACCCTCACCCTGGGATGCCTTTACCTCCTGTTTTGCTTATACATGAGAGGAAAACATACACTATTTATTGCAACTCAGAGAATTGTTCTTTGCTGGCCTTGTGTCTGGGGCAGTTGTGAAGGCCATTTAGGATCAAGGGTCTGCTCTGTAAGAAATCTCACTCCTCAGAGCTAAGACAAATCTTTGGTCCGTGAAGTCTCTTCTGAAGTGAAGGGCGTGGCTTGAGACTTCGTGAGGACTTTGGGAGCGCTGCTGAACATTAGCTTCCCCCCCGATGTGCATGGCACCCGGCTTCAGCATTGCCATGATCAATCTCGGGACCCACCTAGGTGCCAAACTCAAAATCTCTTTAGGGTCCATAGAAACAAACCAACCAAAACTTTTCTGGTTGTATAAAATAACCAGTGATTGAGATAGAAAACTGTAGGAAATGTAGAGGAGGGGGAGATTTTGTCAGGTATTTCAACTCAAACAACTTAAAAGACACATTCCCTTTAGAGCTATATGTTTTCTTTCAAAGGCCTTTCTTGACTGTGTTGTCTCCACAGGTTTCTTTCTTCTTTTCCTTTTTCTGAGCAGCGTTTGGCCTCCTCTTTGAGCTCGGTTTTTGCTGCCATCCCATCTCCTTATTGTCAGCCCAGCCACTGGAGTTAGGCCATTAATACGTATTAACGTTCTCCCTGCCGTCCTAGCTGTGTTATCGGCCCTGCTCATCAGAGCCTTGATAAGGAAAGAGAGTCTTCCGTACTCCCCGCCTTTACCTAACATTTCTCAAACGGAGGGCCTTGCTTTACCTCTTGGTGTGTCAGAGTTGTCCCTAGACTTAGTATTCTTGTTGACTTACTTTCCTGTTTCCTAAAATGCCTTCCTTTAAAAAAAAAAAGATTTTACTTAGCTAATTTTTAGACGGAGGGGAAGGGAGGGAGAGAAATGTCAATGCGTGGTTGCCTCTTGAGCACTGCCTACTGCGGACCTGGCCTGCAACCCAGGTATGTGCCCCGACTGGGAATGAAACTGGCAACCCTTTGGTTTGTAGGCGAGTGCTCAATCCACTGAGCCATACCAGCCGGGGCAAATGCTTTTTGTTATAGAATCTGCAAAAGTGCCCGGGGATCTGGATTAAAGGAGTATGAGTAATACCACATAGGGAAATCATTAAAAAATATTCCTCTCCCCTGACGGTCAACCAGAAGTGATGACCTGCGTTTGAACTGGCATTTGGACTCTGGGTGGGAGTTCACAAGGACATAATGATGAAAACTCAACTGCCTTTGCAAAATCAGCACATCCAGTTGTTTAACACCCCACATCTTCAGCACTCAGGGAAACGTGCTTGTGATCACTCTTCTCTTTTTGTAAGAGGGAGATGCTTCTGCAGCAATTGTTGCTACTGTCATTTCTAGACATCAAAATGGACCAGAAAACTTGCTGACATGGCTGTGCAAGTTGAAAACAGACACTGTCGCCAGCTTCTTAGAACATCTGCAGGAAGAAGCATCTCCACTAAGGATTTTAATGTTTAAGTCACGTATAGAGCTTAAAGCTCTGTGATCTAGGGTTAAAAATAAGCATCTGAGGGGTCATAGGGATCATGACAGAGACCCAAGGAATCTGTTCAGGTGGAAGCAGAAACTTGACCTGAGTTTGCCTGATCATATAGATGGTGAATGTCCTGATCGTGATGAAGATGAGATATGACATAAGACTCTAGGAATGTGGCTTAGAAAAACTCTTAAAATTATTTTAAGAATGGGGGCCCCTTTTAAAGTCTTTAGCAAAATAGATTTAAAGATAGTATTTTTCTGGTGGAAAAATGTCTCATTTCTTCTTATTTTTGCAATTTTTGGTATATTTTATTCATTATGCTATTACAGTTGTCCCATTTTTCCCCCCTTTTTATCCCCTCTGCGCTGCACGCCATCCCATAATTCCCTCCCTGCCCTTAGTTCAAGTCTATGGGTTGCACATATCAGTTCTTTGGCTTCTCATTTCCTACACTATTCTTAACCTCCCCCTGTCTATTTGTTTTGTTTTGTTTTGCTTTGTTTTGTCAACATTTTCCTGCCACCATTTTCTGCAGCCCCACCCACCCCCATCTCCCACCCTCAATCCTTCCCCCATTTGGCTTTGTTGATGGGTCCTTTATGCATGTCCCTTGAGGACCCATCTCCTTCTTTTCCCCATTATCCCTCCCACTCCTCCCCCCGGTTACTGTCAGTTTGTTTTTTATTTCAATGTTGCTGGTTATATTTTGCCTGCTTGTTTGTTTTGTTGCTTAGGTTCCACTTACAGGTGAGATCATATGGTTTTTGTCTTTCACCACCTGGCTTATTTCACTTAGCATAATGCTCTCTAGTTCCATCCATGCTGTTGCAAAGGGTAGTAGCTCTTTCTTTCTTTCAGTTGCATAGTACTCCATTGTGTAAATGTACCACAGTTTTTTGATCCACTCATTTGCTGATGGGCACTTAGGTGGCTTTCAATTCTTGGCTATTGGAAATTGTGCTGCTATGAACATAGGGGTGCATAGGTTCTTTCGAATTGATGTTTCAGGATTCTTAGGGTATAATCCCAGCAGTGGAATTGCTTGGTCAAAAGGCAGTTCCATTTTTAGTTTTCTGAGGAAATTCCAAACTGTTTTCCACACTGGCTGCACCAGCCTACATTCCCACCAACAGTGTACCAGTGTTCCCTTTTCTCCACATCCTTGCCAGTGCTTGTTTGTTGATTTGTTTATGATGGCCATTCTGACTAGTGTGAAGTGGTATCATATCGTGGTTTTAATTTGCGTCTCTCTGATGCTAGTGATACTGAGTATCCTTTTATGTGTCTCTGGGCCCTGTGTATGTCCTCCTTGGAGAAGTGTCTGTTCAGGTCCTTTGCCCATTTTTTAATTGGATTGTTTGTCTTCCTGGTGTGGAGTCGTGTGAGTTCTTTATATATTTTGGAGATCAGACCCTTGTCCAAGGTATCATTGGCAAATATATTTTCCCATACAGTTGGTTCTCTTTTCATTTTGCTGATGTTTTCTTTAGCCGTGCAGGAGCTTCTTATTTTGATGAAGTCCCATTTGTTTATTCTTTCCTTTATGTCCCTTGCTCAAGGGGACATATCAGTGAAAATATTGCTGTGTGAAATCTGATATTTTCCTGCCTATGTTCTCCTCTAGGGCTGTTATGGTATCATGACTTATATTTAAGTCTTTTATCTCTCTTGAGTTTATTTTTGAGTGTGGTGTAAGTTGGTGGTTGAATTTTATATTTTTGCATGTAGCTGTCCAGATCTCCCAACACCAGTTGTTGAGAGGCTATTTTTACTCCATTTTATGCTTCTGCCCTCCGTTTGTCAAATATTAATTGACCATAGAGATGTGGGTTTATTTCTGGGCTCCCTATTCTGTTCCATTGATCTATGTGTCTGTTCTTATGCCAGTGCCAGACTGCATTATGGTGGCTTGTAATATAGTTTGATGTCAGGCATTGTGATCCCTCCTACTTTGTTTTTCTTTCTCAAAATTGCTGCAGCTATTTGGGGTTGTTTATGATTCCATATACATTTTTGACATATTTGTTCTATATCTATGAAATGTGTCATTGGTATTTTAATAGGGATTGCATTGAACCTATAAATTGTTTTGGGTAATATGGACATTTTGATGATGTTAATTCTTCCAATCCATGAACATGGTATATGCTTCCATTTATTTGTGTCTTCCTTAATTTCTTTCTTCAGTGTTGTGTAGTTTTCTGAATATAGATCTTTAACCCCTTGGTTAAGTTTATTCCTAGGTGCTTTATTTTTCTTGTTGCTATCATAAATGGGATTTTCTCCCTGATTTCTGCTTCTGATATTTCATTGTTGGTGTACAAAAATGCCTTTGATTTCTGAACATTGACTTTGTATCCTGCTGTTTTGCCAAATTCACTTATTAGGTTGAGTAGTTTTTTTGGTGGAGTCTCTAGGGCTTTCTATGTATACTATCATGTCATCTGCAACCAATCTCAGTTTTACTTCCTCCTTTCCAATTTGGATGCCTTTTATTTCTTTTTCTTTTCTGATGGCCGTGGCTAGGACTTCTAATACTATGTTGAATAGAAGTGGTGAAACCAGACATCCTTGTCTTGTTCCCGATCTTAGTGGGAAAGCTTTTAGTTTTTGCCTGTTCAGTATAATGTTGGATATAGGTTTCTCGTATATAGCCTTTATTATGTTGAGGTATGCCCCCTTTATTCCCACGTCACTGAGTGTTTTTATCATAAATGGGTGCTATACCTTATCAAATGCTTTATCCAAATCTGTTGATATAATCATGTGATTTTTATCTTTCTCTTTGTTAATGTGATGTATTACATTTATTGATTTGCAAGTATTACACCATCCTTGCATCCCTGGAATGAATCCCACTTGATCATGGTGTATGATGTTTTTAATGTATTGCTGGATGCAGTTTGCCAATATTTTGTTGAGGGTGTTAGCGTCTACGTTCATCAGTGATATTGGAGTGTAGTTTTCTTTCTTTGTTGTGTCTTTGCCTAGTTTGGGGATTAGGATCATGCTGGCCTCATAAAAGGAGTTTGGGAGTCTCTCCTCTTCTCAGATTTTTTGGAAGGGTCGGAGGACAGGGGTTAGCTCTTCCTTAAATGTTTTGTAAAATTCTCCTGTGAAACCATCTGGTTCTGGGCTTTTGTGTGCTGGGAGTTTTTTGATTACTGCTTCCATTTCACCAGCTGTTATTGGTCTATTCAGGCTTTCTGCTTCTTCTTCATTCAGTTTTGGAAGATTATATTTTTCTAAAAATTTGTCCATTTTACCCAGGTTTTCAAATTTCTTGCTTATAGTTGTTTGTAGTAATTTCTTACAATCTTTTGTATTTCTGTGGTATCAGTTGTAATTTCTCCTCTTTCACTTATG